>WBMW01005039.1:385908-459737 GCA_013396635.1 Penelope pileata | reverse complement strand
GCGTTGTGCCGCGAAACCCGGCCCGGAGCCTGCCCCGAGCTGGGACGGAGCCTTGGGAAGGCTGAAAGTGGCACCCGCCGGCTGCCTGGGGCTGCTGCCGGGGAGCAGAGCTGCTAATCCCCATCCACGGGAGCGGATCACCCGGTGCTGATCCGAACCACGGGCTGTGGGCACTGCGTTCCCCGAGCAGCGGGCAGCAGGGAAGCGCTGCCGGGCACAACATCTCTGCGGGCATTCCCAGCTCCATGGGGTGCCCAGAGCATTTTGGGGACAGCTGTGAGCGTGGCACATCGCAACCCATGGACAGCCCTGGGCTATCTGCAGGCAAGGGATGGGTGCTGGGCGCTCTGTGCCGTGCCCGCTGCGTGTCTGGCCACGCACCCCGAATGCAGATGCTGGGAGGTGCTGGATGTCCCCGTGACTCACCAGAGCCTGCCCAATCCGCTGGAGAAATGCTTTGTCTCCCTGCCCTCGCCCCTGCGCATACCCACGCAGCAGCCCAGGATGTGCCAGCAATCAAGTTTGGGCCGTGGGATCTTGGAGCTGCCAAATTAGTGGGGATACGAGTGGGCAAGCTCTGGGACGTGCCCAGGGCCCCGGGGCTTGGACCACACCGTGTTTGCTTAAGGAGTCTGTTTCCTGCCACGGACTCACTGGGTCTGCCTCCAGCGCGCTCTCCCGCTGCCAGGGGCTGTGCAGGGCTGTGCTGTCCCATCGCGTCCCTGGGGCTCGGTGCCCACCCTCCTCCTGTTGCACGTGGCCTCGGTTCCACGCAGGACGCCGAGCTTCACGCTGCTCCTTGGTTTCTCTTGCAGGGATCGTGAGCAGCTGAGCAGCGAGGGGACGCGATGTTCGGGGGAAAAATGAGCAGCATTGGGAAGAAGCTGATCCGCCGGCGCGTGGTGGACCTGAGCTCTGACGACACGCGCTTCGCTCGCTGCCTCTCCACGCTCGACCTCATCGCCCTGGGGGTGGGCAGCACGCTGGGGGCCGGCGTGTACGTGCTGACCGGGGAAGTGGCCAAGGACACGGCCGGGCCCTCCATCGTCCTCTGCTTCCTGGTGGCTGCGCTCTCATCGGTACTGGCCGGGCTCTGCTACGCCGAGTTCGGGGCCCGTGTTCCCAAGACCGGCTCTGCCTACCTCTACAGCTACGTTACGGTTGGTGAGATCTGGGC
The DNA here is from genome assembly GCA_013396635.1 of Penelope pileata. Lineage (NCBI taxonomy): Eukaryota > Metazoa > Chordata > Aves > Galliformes > Cracidae > Penelope > Penelope pileata. The sequence continues at coordinate 458,560 of WBMW01005039.1, read as the reverse complement.
TTTCACCACCGGCTGGAACCTCATCCTGTCCTACGTGATAGGTACGTGGTGCTGCCGATGGGGCTGGGAAGCGTGCCGGCACGCTGGGTGCTGGGGATCAGCAGGGTGGCGTGACGGGGTCGGGGCCGGTGCTGCTCTGCTTGTCCCGGCGCTGCCATGTGCCGGGGCTTGGGCTGATGCACAGCTTTGCTGTTGGGCAGGCACGGCCAGCGTGGCCCGAGCGTGGAGCGCGGCGTTTGACAACATCATCGGCAACCACATCTCCAACTTCTTCATGAACAAGACCACGCTGCATCTGCCGGGGGTGCTGGCCGAGCGCCCGGATTTCTTCGCGCTGATCCTGATCGCGCTGCTCACTGGTGAGTGCCTCGCAGCGGCTCGTGGCACCGCGGGTGACGCGGTGTGGGTGCGTCCCTGCTCACCCCTCTGTCCCCAGCGCTGCTGGCTTTCGGCGTCAGCGAGTCCGCCCTGGTCAACAAAATCTTCACGGCCGTCAACCTGGTGGTGCTGGGCTTCGTCATCATCGCCGGCTTCGTCAAGGGGAACATCAAGAACTGGCAGCTCTCGCTGGAGGACTACATCAACCTCACGTCCCCCGATGTGCCGGAGGAGGTCAGGTGAGGACAACAGGACAACGGCTGTGCATGGCACAGGGCCGGTACCGCGCTGGAGGGTGCCTTGCACCCCTGCAGCCCCAACCGCTCTCCTCACTTCTTGCAGAATGGAAGCCTTCGGATCCGGCGGCTTTGTCCCCTTTAAACTGGAAGGGATCCTGATGGGCGCTGCCACGTGTTTCTACGCCTTCGTGGGCTTTGACTGCATTGCCACCACAGGTGCCTCCTCGGGCCGGGCACAGCTCCGTGAGCTGCTGGTGGGGAGGGAGCTCGGTGCTGCCCCTGGCCGTGGGAAATGGCTGTTCCCAGCTGCACCGACACCAAGGGCCTCGGCAGCCCCCAGGAAAGGGCTCCCTGCAAGGCACGAGGGCTGCTCCCTGCCTGCCTGGGCTGCTCCCGGGGCTGCAGGGAGCCTTCCAGCTGCAGAGCTGAGCGCTGGGAATCGCTGCTGCTCATGCTTATTTCCCAGCCTCAAGCTATGGTTTTTTTTTTTTTTAATGTTGGTTCTGCATGAACTTAGTTCCTCTGGTGCACAGGGAGCCCTCTTAATTTCCTCTCCTTCCCCCAGGAATCTCAGCAGGCTGCTGGTACAGGCTGTTCTGCACGGCCTCTGTGCCTCCCTGCCCACGGGGCTGCCTGGAGCAGCCGCCTCCTCTGCTGGGCACGGAGCTCCTCATTGGGGAGCGCGAGGAGCAAAGGCTCAGGGGCACAGGGCACCGTGGCTGTGTGGCTGCACTGCTACACCCGTGCTTATGCAGGGAGCTGGATTAATTGGGGAGCTGGAGCTGCAGGGTGGGGCATGGGACTGGGCACAGCTGCAAGGATGAATGGGGATGGACTCTGCCTCTCTCCTCCATGCAGGGGAGGAAGCCAGGAACCCGCAGCGCTCCATCCCCATCGGCATCATCGTGTCCCTCCTCATCTGCTTCGTGGCCTATTTCGGGGTCTCTGCGGCCCTCACCCTGATGGTGCCCTACTTCCTGCTGAACAAGAACAGCCCACTGCCCGAGGCTTTCAAGGCGGTGGGCTGGGAGCCCGCCCGCTATGCCGTCGCCGTTGGCTCACTCTGTGCGCTCTCCACCAGGTAGGACTGGCCCCATCCATGGTGCTGCCTGTCCCAGCATGGGGCTGGGGGCTCCTGTCCCACAGTTTGTCCTGCATGGCTCCCATCCTTCTCCTGGCCCCTTCCCTCCCTGGGTGTGGATGGCTCAGCTCTCCTGGCCAGCCCTGAGCCGCCTCTCCCCATGGCAGCTTGCTGGGCTCCATGTTCCCCATGCCCCGCGTGATCTACGCCATGGCGGAGGATGGGCTGCTCTTCAAGTTCCTCGCCAGCATCAACAGCCGCACGAAGACTCCTCTCTCAGCCACCATCACCTCGGGGCTGCTCGCAGGTAGGGCTCCCAGTGGCCACCTCATGCTCAGTCCCCTGCAGCCCAGGGCTGTGCTCATCCTTTCTGTCCTCCTTGCAGCGGTGTTGGCCTTCCTGCTTGACCTGAAAGACCTGGTGGACCTCATGTCGATCGGCACGCTGCTGGCCTACTCCCTGGTCGCCGTGTGCGTGCTCATCCTCCGGTGGGTGCCACCTCTTGCATTGGGTGTCCCTTCACCATGGTCCCCTGGGTGGATGCTCCTTGCAGACAGCCTGGGGCCTGTGGCCACAGCTCAAGGCCATCGGATGGAGGTGGGGTCTCCAGGCACCATCATGGGGCTGCTGCCTCGCAGCGTGGGGCTGGAGGAGCAGGAGAGGTGTGAGGGGTGTCACTGTGTCCCTGGGCTGGGAATGTCCTTGCGCAGCGCTGAGCAGGTCTGGTGCACACAGGTACCAGTCCGGGCAGCTGAACTCCCCAAAGGCCATGGAGATGCTGGAGCTGAATGGGAACGAGGAGGAGAGGATTGTCATGAACCCAAACGTCACTGCCACGGGCACTAAGCAGAAGGAGACGCTGTCCCTGATGACGCTCTTCAACCCATCTGCAGATGCCCCCACAGCGCTCTCGGGGCGCATCGTCTACATCTGTGTTTCGATCATTGGTGAGTGAGTGGCAGCCAGCAGCTCCTGCACGTCCTGCCGGGCTCACTGCCTCGTCTTGGTGTGGCCCTGCAGACCTGGAGAGGGACCTGAGAGTGCTTGGGCTTGGCTGGTGAGCTTTGATCCACGCATCAATAGTTTCATTGTGTGGCTGAGTGGGGCAGCCTAGCAAGGCCAGAGCTGGGTTCGAGCCCAGCTGAGTGCAGGCCAGAGTTCCTCCTGGCGAAGTGCTTCCCTGAGGCTTGGGGTGGGTGCTGGAGGATCTGTAGGGGATGAGGAGGAGGTGGTGGCTCAGCCCATGGGGTCACAGGGAGGCAAGGTCTGCATGGCCGTGTGCTGTGCAGCGCAGTGATGAGCTCCTCTCTTGCAGCCGTCCTCGTCACAGTCATCTGCGTGGTCCTGACCCTCAAAGTGAACGCGCTGAAGGAGGCCAACGTGGTTTGGATCTTGGTCCTGGTGCTGCTCCTCGTGGCTCTGCTCATCCCCACCATCATCGTTTGGAGGCAGCCGCAGAGCAATGTGCGGTTGAACTTCAAAGTGAGTGCAGCTTCCACGAGTTCGGTGTCCTCAGCACTCTGCACCTGAGGCTGGTGCAGGATCTGCTGGGCTCACCGCCAGGCTTTCAGCATCCAGGAATGTCCAGAGCCCGGAGACAAAGCTCCCTGAGGTGCAGCCCCTGGGGTGGAAGCACCCAGGTGGCAGAGTGACCTCGAGCCCAGCCAGGTCCCTGGGGCATGGCTAAGGTGGCACCTCTTGTCCCTCGCAGGTACCTTTCCTCCCGCTCCTGCCGCTCTTCAGCATCTTTGTTAACATCCTGCTGATGGTGCAGCTGAGTGCCGGCACCTGGGTGCGCTTCGCCATCTGGATGGCCGTGGGTAGGTGTCCTGGAGGGGAGTGCGGTGCCCGCACGGTGCAGGGTCTGCCCTCTGTTTTGTTCTGGTGGCTTCGTGTTCCCTGGATGCAGAGCGCAGCAGGGGTGCCCTGAGCCCTGCGGCTGTTCCCAGCTCTCCGGTTTCTGCCCATCCACAGGGCTGCCCCCAGAGGCCGTTCTGCTGGCAGCCCGTGGCTGTGTGTCTCATGGCAGGAACTCTCTTGCAGGTTTTACGATTTATTTTGGCTACGGTATTCGGAACAGCGTGGAGGGGAAAAATGCAAAAGATCCCCGTGCCCTGGCTGAAAACCGTTTGCATCACCCCGGGCTGGAGCTGAGCCCTGGGGCTGCTGCTCTCTGACAGAGGTGGTGGCTGCGCTGAGCACCGGCACTCGGAGGACTGTATCAGTATTGCTGTGGTGGGACAGGACCACAAACCCCGCCGTACAGACACTCCACACAGAACGAGCCCAGAGTCGGCGCCGGGCTGTGCGCTGCCCTTTCCCCTCGCTGAGCAGAGGCTGCGGAGAGGAGGCCCTGGGCCAGGTGGGAGCTGGAGGCCCGGGGCTGCTCCCTGCAAGCCCCCACCGAGGGGCAATGACACCGGCACGGCCCCCTTGCTGTGGAAATTGCTGTCAGAAGTGCTGCTTATCCTGCCCGCACCGGCACCACGTGATGGTACAGCTGTGTCCGTTGTCTGTCCGTGTGGCTGTGCTCTGTGTGCATGCCCAGCTGTCAGTGGCTGTGTCAGGAGCTGCGTGGCAAGGCTGGAAGCGGCTCATCCCAGTACTGCCGGCAGCACGGGGCTCAGCACCCGGAGCCCCACTCCTCCTCCATGCCCCACGCTGAGCCCCGTGCTGCCGGCCCTGTGTCAATCCGTACAAGCACCTCGCTCGGCTGCCTGTGGAGATGGCAGCAGTTGTAGACATCAGTGTCCTAACTGGTATGCCTTTGTACAATTGGTGTTTCAATGGCAGTTTTTATATCTAGTAAATCGTAAGTGGTGTTTTCCTAACTGCTTGGCTCTGTTGGTCTTGCTGCAGTGGCTGTGTTCTGCAGCCTGAGATGGGGGCTGGGGAGGAAGGCGACAGTCCCTGGCTGGGGACAGTCCCCCCCAGCCTTCCCTGTGTCCCTGCAGGCCATGGATGCTTGCTGAGAAATGGGGAGCAGTGCTCCAGGACCATGCTCCTGGTACCGGGGTGCAGGACCCCACGGGCTGGGCCCTGTGCCACATGGCAGCGTGTCACCATGTCCCAGGGCTGCAGCGAGAAGCTCACAGATACCTCCCAGGGGCTCCTGTGCTGGCCTGCGCGGAAGCGTGTCCAGGAACTGGGCCGCATCCATGTGAGGAGATGACTTCCCAGATTCTGGTCTGGTCTCGATCAGCCCTGACAGATTCCTTTGCGAAATAAACTAATTTAGGGCAGATGGATCTTGCGTGGCTTTGGCATCTCTCCCTGTTTACGGGCAGCGGAGCAGGGTCACTGCGCGGTCAGCAGCCAGGCCCCGCACCACTGCCTCGCCTCGGCCCAGCCATGCAGCTTCCAGCCCTGCCCCGGGGCTCTGCGGGGAGGAGAAGGGGCTGTCCCACCTCATGGCCACCCCTGTGCGCCATGTTTGTGCCCCGTGTCCCCACACAGCCTGTGAGTGTGGCCGTGCCCAGCTCGGAGGCCTGAGCCAAAGCAGCCCCAGGGAACAGCCTTCCGCCTTCCTACCCGCCCCGCGCAGCGCTGGGGAGGTGCATAATGAGGCCCTGGAGCCTGAGCGTGCTGTAGGCTCCAGGGAAATGTCTGTGCCGCTCCCACTGCGTTAACTGCTGCCTCGCCGGGGGCCTGCGAGATGCCGCGATAGGGACGCAGCACTCCGTCACACAGAGAGGGGCTGGCAGGACGCTCGTTTCTGGGTGAAGGGCTGAACCTCAGCTCCTGGGTGCCGGGGGCACGAGGGTGGGCTCCTACCGAGCCTGGTGCTGCTGGGCGAGCCCTGGTGCTGGCCCTGCACCCGTGGTTTTTGCCCAATCTTCTTCGTGTTTTTGCTCTGAGATACGGCCCTGCCCTGGCATCCCACCATGGCCTCCCCGGGGTCAGTTTGCCATGGCTGGGAGAGTGCTGGGGGACCCGGCTGCTTCCCTTTGTGTGCCCCCAGCCCTGCTGCTGCGTGGGCACTGGGCACGCTGGGCACGTGCGTGGGCAGTGGGTTGGCTCCAGTTTTGGTGCTGTCTGCACAACTCTTTGTCAGTCACTGCGCTGAGCAGGGGCAGTCAGGCAGCACCCCGCTATCTGCCCATCTCCCGGATTTCAGAGGCAGCTGGAGGGTCCCTGGGCTCCAGCTTTGTCCCAGGCTTTGTGGAGGGGAAGGTGGGCAGCGTTCCCATGGAGGCCCGGCCACGGCACCGAGGGGTCGGGGTGCAGAGAGTCCTGGCTCTGAGCCTCCCTGCATGGCTCCACCCCCCGTTCCCCTGCGACTTTCATAACCCAGCACGCTGCCACGTGTCCGCGCAGACCCTGGCTGCCTCGGGGGGCCACGGGCTCTCCCTGCGCTCCGCTGCTTCTCGGGGAAGAGCCTCTGTGATCTGCCCATCTCGGGACATGTGCTGAGGGCGGGATGGAAGCAGAGGGCTGAGCTGCTGCAGAGCTGGGGGCATGGAACCTGCCCCATAGACCGCTTCCCTGCGAGAAATGGGGTGCACAGAGAAGCTATGGCAGACTGAGTTTTAAATTGCATACAGTAATCTGTTTTGGAGTTAAAACAAGCTGTCTTGTCCTCGCTGCACTGTGACACCAAATACTTCAACTCTGGTCTAGCCTGCAGCTAACGCACCTTCCTCTTCCCTGTAGGAACAGCGGGACAGAGCCATCATCTCCCTGTGCGGGCAGCAGGTACCGTCACACCCTCCTCCTCCTCTCTGTGGGTGCCTGGGTGCTGGAGCCAAGCAGCTGCGGTGCTGGGTGGGACGCGTCCCGTCGGCGGGGTGTGAGCCCTGGAACCCAGGAATCCACCCCCAGGCAGCCGGGATCTCTGGGCTGATGGAGGAAACTCATCTGCTCGTGATATACCTGCAGTGGTGCTCAGTTGTGCTGCCTTGCCATGCAAATCGCTGGAGATCAAAGGCTGGGTTAGATTTCTATCTCTAGTCACTCAGCTCCAGGCAGGCCCTGACCCTTTAGCAGCAGCTTAAGCATGCACGGGGCTGTGTGCAGCTGATAATCCCCCAGCCACGAGCCGCGGCGGGTTGCCGGCTCTAATCGCGCAGCTTAATGCTCTCCTTGCTCTGCCTTCGCAGGTCGGGCAGGATGACTCCCCGCCAGGTGGTTGCCATCTTTCTGCTTTCCTTCCTCCCCAGCGCTGCAGCTGGGGGCCTGCTTCCCGCTCTCATCCCCCGGGCCACGCTGCAGCTCGGCACAGCCCGCTTCTCGGCATGGCCCACGCCGGAGCTGACCACACGCTGCGATGCAGCATGTGCCCGGCGGGAGGCTGCCCTGGAGCCCCAGGATTTCCAGGAGTACCTCTCCTACGAGACACTGTACGCCAATGGCACCCGCACCCTCACCACGGTGGAACTGAGCCCCCGTGGAAGCACCACGGAGAGGTGGTGGAGGCGGCATGCGCGGCGCAAGCGGCAGATTTACGGCATGGATGGACGGTTTTCCATCAGCGGGAACCACTTCTTGATGGACTACCCCTTCTCCACCACCGTCAAGATCTCCACGGGGTGCACGGGGGTGCTGGTATCCAAGCGGCATGTCCTCACGGCTGCCCACTGCGTTCATGACGGCACAGACTACGTGAAGGGTGCCAAGAAGATCAAGGTGGGCTTCCTGACACCGGTGCAGAGTGCTGGCAATGGGACACGGCCGGGGAGGCTGGTGATGCGCTGGGCTCGAGTGCGGCGCACGCAGGTGCCCAAGGGCTGGATCCGGGGCCCCAATGCAGTCAGCATGGACTATGACTACGCCCTTCTGGAGCTGCGCAGACCGCACCGGCGCCCGCACATGAAGCTGACGGTGGCTCCAGCAGCGGAGGAGATGGCTGGGAAGAGGATTCACTTCTCGGGGTTTGACAGCGACCGGCCGGGAGAGCTGGTCTACCGCTTCTGTGGGGTGGAGGACGAGACAGCCCATCTCATCTACCAGCACTGCGATGCCAGGCCTGGAGCATCCGGCTCTGGGGTGTACAGCAAGGTGTGGGACCCCATACGGCACAAATGGGAGAGGAAGGTGATTGGGGTCTTCTCAGGGCATCAGTGGCTGGAAGTGGCAGGGGAGCAGCACGACTATAACGTTGCTGTTCGCCTGACCGCTCCCAAGTTTGCTCAGATTTGTTACTGGATCAAAGGGGACTACAAAAGCTGCCAGAACGAATGAGAACTGGAGCCTTCCTCTTCCCCTCCCCAGTGCAGACGGCTTTGAGTGTGGTGTTCCCGAGTTGAAGAATGTGAGGAGGAGCAGCATTGCCTGCCAAAACTGCTCCAATGCTCAACTTCATTCTGTTCTCTGTCCCAGAGTAACAGGGTCTCTGCAGAGCACATGGGATCCAGTGGAGACTCAAACAAGCCTGAAGAATGTGTAAGCTCCTTTAGTTGGTGCTAGTGTGAACTCACATTGGAATTCTTTGCTGAAAGAGCCAGGCCCAGTGGCTGCTGCTTCCAGCAGGTTAGCTGCTAAGCACTCAGAGAGGCAGCCACAGGCTTGCTGCTTGGCTGTACTGAGTTTCTCTTGGGTCTCATCAGGTGTCTCTGTTTGCTGGCTGTGCTGCCCAGCTTGGCACTGCCCCAGCTCTGTGAGGACAAAAGACTTTTCTCTTCTAACAGCGCCTTTGTGTGCCTGATGAAAGGTGCCTGAAAGGCAACCCAGGAGCCTGAGGCTTCTGGGCACAGAGTGCCAGCAGTGTGGCCAGGGCAGGAGGGGCTGCTCCAGCATGCTGGCAGCCCTTGTGCTGGATCGCACTCTTGGCAAGGATGCCTCTTCTGACTGATGCAGCATGGTGCCACGCAGCACAGGCTAAGAGCTAGGATTGTCTACTTGTAAACCTTCTCATCTCTCTTTGATTCTCTTTGGGATGGCTTTAGAAGGAAGGCATTCAATGCAGCTGTAGTATTTGAGGTGGACTATTTCGTGCAAACACATGTATTTGAATAAAAGTCAGCACAAATCTCTTTGCAAAGGTTATGTTGAAAGGGAACGGTGCATAGCTTGCCAATACTGGTTTAGGACTTGATAAAGGAGGGAGGTACTCTCCCTCCAGGCTGAAGTGAGCAGGCCAGGCAGACCTGTGCAGAGCTGAAATTGCAGTACCTCGCAAAAATAGGGACAGACATGCCCTCCACAGGCACCTGACTGAACAGATCTCTACGTGTTCTGTCACATACGTAGGAATAATATGACCACCAAGCCACATCAAGCTCTTCCAGGAGCAAATTGAGAGCTTGCCTTACGTTTCCCTACTTCATACACGAGATTTTGTTGCTAATTCAAGTTTCCCAGCAGATTTCCCAGTCTTTCTCACATTTTGCCTTCTGCCTGCTGTTTACCCAAGCAATTTTTCTGTGTAATCCATATCCTCGACAAGGCACCTCATGCTGATGCTGTTCTGCCAGGCTGGGCAGATGACTGTTTAGATTTTTCCCTCTTAAGTCAATGCCTTGCTCCTTTTCACTGCATCCCAGGGGCAGCCTGCACCACAGGCTTGTCAACCCTGTCATTTCTTAGGTCAGCTGAGGTCTAAACATGCAGTTCCTTCAAGACTTGTGACGGCTGTATAGATGCAGCAACCTGACTTGCAGAACAAGCAAGCAAGAGACATTCCAACAAATTAATGCTACACCCCCTCCTGCTCAGTTGTAGTATGAGTTAAACTAATTTAAATTGTATGCCTGGTCTATACATGAGTGTGCCACAGAACAGTATGTATTATGTGGGATGAGACAGTGCATGAAAAATCACAATTATACATTACTGGACAAGGAGCAGCTGCTATTATTTACATCACACTAAACCAATTTACAGCCAGAATTTAACTTGTCCAATGAAATGAACTACCCTGGGTAGGAACTGCTTGGATACAGATCAGTGAGGGATTTAATCTTCTCTGGTCCCTTGTTTGGGCCATAGGAACAGTTTAAGAGTATCAGCCATGTTGCTCTAAAATGGTGAAGAAAGCCTATCAGAAATGCAGGGAAGTCTTTGGTTCCTTCTTCTCATAAATGCACGTTGGACCTTTGCATTGCTTAAACACACCTCAGATTGTGGAACAGCTGACAAGATCACAAGTTTTCCTGGAATCTGTTGGTGTGAAATAAAGGACTTTCTTATTTGCTTTCTAAATGTGCAGCAACTTCCTTCTGGCGTCAACCATCAGCTATTGCAAAACAGAAAACAAAAAGCCAGGATTAAAAGAAAAGCAAAGAGAAACACAGCAAAAGTTGTGCCGTCCTTTGGTGTCCATCTTAGTGTTTGCCAGTGACAGCAACTTTAAAATACCAACAGGAGATGTTCCCCCCAGTTTGTCATAGAGCTAGAGCTTTCGATACACAGACTGCAACAGGTACAGGACTCACTGTTTATTTAAAAAATTGAAAGAAATTTTTAACAAAATCACGCAGAAACAGTGAGGATCTGAAAAGCCAGGCAGCACTGGGGCATCATAAAGAGAAAGGCTCTGCAGGCCCTGACCAACCCAAGGGCTAGATGTACAGGCAAGCACCTCCAAGTGGACAGTAAGACCTTGCTCCACTTCTCTCATCCAAACAGCAATACTGCTTTGTAAGCAGATGAGCTTGTAAATCAGAAATCTGAAACTCCTGTGCATCCCCACAAGGTGCCTGGGCACCTAGAGGGCTCCAAGGCAGCACATTTTAGAGAGTTCCATCTGAGTGCAACCACAGCTGTAATCACAGCTTGGAGGAAGCCAACCACTTAGCTCCATCATGAACAGTACATCATAGCATGAGGTGTGTGCGACATGCTGCATTTCTTCTTACCCAGAATCCTGCAGAGTTGTCCATTTGTTTCCCTTGTTGCCCTGTATCGGCACAGAACATCCTCTCTAACCCAGAAGAAAGGGGGAATGAACACAGGTATATCCACAGTCTAAGGAAGGTCACCTTTTGCTGGAACTTGGATCTCACTCCCTACCCCAATCCAAAATGCGAGAACAGGGCTAGCTCCAGAAGGACAGAGCCCTCTACGAGCTAGGACCCATGAGGCAATTAATAGACTGCGGGCTGTTGATTTGCCTTCTGCATCTGAATAATCTTGCCAAAGCCGCCTCTTCCCACATCGTAGTCTGTCCGGTACTCATCTCGCACCTGGGGCACAGCAGTAACACAGACATTAGCACCCTATTAGTGTCCTGCTAGGCTTCAGAATCATCACCACCATCCTTGTTCAGTTGGTTGAGAAACGAAGTTCAGGCGAGAAACACTTGGACTCATTTGGAATCTCTTCAAACAATCCACCAAAAAAAATGGTGCGAGTGACCAACGAGGACATATCTGATGTCTGAGGTCTTTTTAGAGAGAAAGCAAAGATGACCCCAAAATATTTTCATTCAGCTTCTGTCACTCAACTTTCTGAACAGCCAGGCTTGGCCTTCAGAACATTTCCCACCTCCCCCACTCCAGAAATCTGCAAAGGAAATTTACCTTCTTGCAGAGCAAACTGCTGGATTACGAGATTGGCAGAGCAGCTGCGCTGTCCCTCTCCTTTCAAATTTTGCATCATTTAAAGGGTATTACCTTGGAATAGGGAAAATTCTGCTTGTATTGCCAGGAAGTTTGGAGTCCCAGCAGCAGTGGCCACAGTTCTACTTCTAGCTTTTAATACCAAGGTAGCATCAGTCATCAAAATGACCTGAAGTTCGTTATTAGGTTCTTTTCATCTACACTTTGTTCTGCATGCGACAGAATGAGCAAAGCAGCGCACTGCCTTAAGGGGATGAGACTCAAGGGCTGAGCTGGCACGGCCTTTACCTGTCCTCCTGTCTTCCCTCTGCCATACTGCCGGCCCTCCTTGAAGCCTGCGTCCCAGTCCGTCCGCACGATGCGGTCATCGAGCCGCGTGCCGTTGATGAACCGCATGGCGTGCTCGGCATCCGCTCTCGTGTAGTACCTGAAGCACACCGTAAGGAAAAGTGCACGTGCCCTTTTGTTGGCTGCAGGGAGGGGAAAAAAGGAACGGCTGTGTTTGAGAAACTGAAGAGCTCTGTCTGCTTGTCCTGCCCTTTTGTATGGGATCAAAAACTGTGCTCATACAAACCCAAGCTGAAACAGCTCCTCTGAGCTGCAGCGCTGGTACCTGCACAGACAAGAAGTTGCTGTGGATTGCTTATTTCAGAGTAGATAAAACAAACTGTTAAAGCCTTCCTAAGGGCAAGAAATGTGCGTTATGCCTTTTTACACCATTCAAAATTGGACTGGATGCGAGCAGGAGGCGTGGGCTCGGGGCAGAGCTCTGCAGACAGCTCGCTGTGCCAGGAGCTCTCTGCTGGCTCCTCCAGGTGTGAAGCCAAGGTGAGAACACACACGTGCACTCTTCACCTGGGCCACGCAAGGGCCTGGAGCCCACACATGGGCTCCACCCGTGGCACCACACAACGGTCTCTGGATGTGGGTAGCAGCAACGTGCCTGGGGGGAAGCTGTGTGATTTTGCTCTTTCCCAGCTCTCTGACAGCAGGCAGCTGAGCTTGCTACAGAGGTGCCAGGCTCGGGGGCTGGCAGCGGCGGGGCGCAGAAAGGATACTCCACGAAGCAGAAGCCGCACGGTGTTTTCTTGATCTTGTCCAGCCCCATGACGATCCTCTTGACGTCGCCACACTTGGAGAAGAGCTCCTGGATCTGCTCCTCCGTGGTGTAGAAGGACAGGTTACCCACGTACAGCGTGGAGGAGATCTTCAGGAACTTCTCCTGCAGCTTTTTGCTCCCCTGAGGGCAGAGCAGAGCACACGCCGGGGTCACCGCCTCTGAAGGCACCCCAGGCCCTGCCCCAGCCGCAGCCCCCCGGCCCAGCCCCCCCGCCCCGCGCCCGGCCGCACCCGGAAGTGCTGGTCTCGGTAACGGCTGATCTCGCAGTAGGAGTCGCTGTTGAGCCCGCTCAGCGTGGTGTGGAGCAGTCCCGACATCGCGCCCGGCAGGGCCCTGCGCCCGGGATCCTTCCAGAACCGGCGCGGCACCCTCAGGACAGCAGGCGGGCCGGCCGCCACGCCCTCCGATTGGCTCCGGCGGCTGCCACTCAGATAAGAGGGCGGGGCTGACGGGCCGGACAGCCAATCGCAATGCGGAGTAAGCGTGAGCTCCTCTTTCCCGTGGCGCTGCGCCCGGCGTGCAGTGCGGTGCGCGTGCGCCCTGCGGCGCTCTCGTCAGGGCGGGCGGCGCTTAGGGGCGGTCATGGCGGCGGTGGAAGGTAGCGGCCGCGATGGCCCCGCGCTCCGTTCCCCGCTTCGGGGCGGGGGGAGCTCGCGCTGCCGGGCCGCTCGCTGACACCCCCTCCCGGCCTGTCTTACAGAGCTGCTCCGCGAGCTGCTGAGGGAGGAGGCCCCGCCCCGCATCGCGGCGCTCACCGAGGAGCTGTTCCAGGCGGCGGGCGGGCTCTGCGGGGCGGGCGGCGGCGCGGCCGAGGTACAGGGCCACGGCCCCCGCCTCTCTGCGAGCCGGGAGAGCGGCCGAAATAAAGGAGAAAGTGTTGTGTGGAAAAAGCAAGCTCAGAACGGTGATCCTGAGCAGAACGGTGCACGTCGTCACCGTACGGCAGTGCTGTGATCCCGGTGTTACCGTGCTGCTGTTCCTGGAGGGCTTTGTTTCAGTTTTGCAGTCACGTCTCTTTACAATTCCGAGTGAAAATGCAGCGCTGTCGGGGCTTCAATTTCATATAGGGGAAGGATGGTGCCTTCCTGCCCCAAACACTGATAACAGCAGGTGCTGGGGGAGGAGAGCAGCGTGTGCCTTTGCTGCCTGGTGATGGCTGCATGGCATTAAGTGGGGAGAATTCATTTTTATGCTATAAAAGTGAACAAGGTCATTGCTTGTAATATTTTTCGTCTTAGGACTTCCTAATCCTTCTAAAAGTTGATCTAGATGACCTTTAAAGGTCCCTTCTGACTCAAGTGGTTCTATATGTGATAAAAGGTCTTTTTTAAAGGAACTTTCTCATCTATATGGGGGATAGCTGTACCTGGAATAAAACCAAGGCCAACTGGGCTGCTGCCCAAGCTTTCACCCAAAATTGTATTTTGAAGAGAGGTTTAATTCACAGTCATTATCCGCTAAGGAAGAGTGATTCTGAAATTCCTGTTATTTGTAACAAAGAGCAGGGTGGGTCAGCATGTGTCACAACGGAGGAAATCTGGTGCTATTTGTAAAGAAGAGCAGAGAACAGAACTGGTACCCTTCAGTTCTTCCTGTTGGGTTACATGATTTTTAAAGAAATGAGAAATCATTGATTTGTAGTTTGATCTCATAAATAAAATCCATAAAGTTTCTTCAAGTTAAGCAAAAATGGATGTGTAGACAAGATCTCTTCTGGAAATGGATTGATGGAAAATTCTCAGCCGTGCCAGATGGGCTGTCAAGGGAGGGTATTGCCTTTATGCAAGGCTGCATCATCCTTTAACAGCAGTGTTTAGTCAGTAGCCTTTGTTCTTTATCTGATAACATCAGGAGTTTCCTGGTATAGGTACTTAAAGTAATTAAACCAGTTAATATTGTTAGCTGTTGGAGCACGTCCAGAGGGCCAGAGAAATGTTCTAGGGGGTGGAACAGCTCCGCTGTGAGGACAGGCGGAGAGCTGGGGCTGTGCAGCCTGGAGAAGGCTCTGGGGAGACCTGAGAGCAGCCTGTCAGTGCCTAAAGGGGGGATGTAAGGAGGAGGTGGATGGACCCTTCAGCAGGGTCTGTGGGGATAGGACAAGGGGAAATGGTTTCCAACTGAAATGGGGCATTTAGGTTGGATATAAGGAAGAAGTTTTTTACAGTAAGGGTGGTGAGGCACTGCAACAGGCTGCCCAGAGAGGTGGTGGATGCCCATCCCTGGAGACACTGCAGGTCAGGCTGGGGGGTCTCTGAGCACCCTGATGGAGCTGTAGGCGTCCCTGTTCAGTGCAGGGGAGTTGGGCCAGATGGGCTTTAAAGATCCCTTCCAACTCAAATGATTCTATGAATATTCTACAGGCAAAAGAGGTAAAGCCTTACAGTAGGTGCATTTTCAAACCCGATACAATTCTTACAGCTCTTTCCCAGTCCCTTCTGATTTTGCAGCATCTGTTTAGAATGTTCATAATGTATTCTGGAAGCTGCCAGTGGATCAGTTGTGTTTTGGACGTGGTGATGTGCTATTGCACAAATTTTGTATGTATGAGTGTTTGTGAGAAAACTTCATCCCAGATGGACAGGGTAAGTCAGGTCATGTTTTGCTAGGTTTGGAAAAGGACTTGACAGAAACATATGTTAGGATATTTCAGCAATATGACAGATTAATGGGATTTGTTCAGGAACATATTTGAATGTTACTGGAGTCCACCACTTCACGTACAGAATTTGCTGGTTTGTGTAATTTCAGATTGGGGCTGAAGGCACTGATGGATGACATGGCAGATATGTGCTTGCTGCTATTGATCTTATGATTAATTAGTTCCATTTAGCTTCCGGTCATGTCAGCCTTTGATTTGCAGCCATGTTCTTTCCTACCTCCTTCATCTTAGAAACGCTCTCAGATTTTTAGAAGATTTGAAATAGTCTTTTAGGAGACGGAGTATATGTTAGGAAGTACACTAGTGAAGAGAGCATCAGTCTTTTGGAATACCTGATCTGTAAAAAAGAGTAATCCCAACTTTTAGCTGAAGAAAGGCTGCCTGGTCTGTTCTCCATGCCTTCTGGGGTCCCTGTCCCAGCTCTCCCTGTCGAGATCGATTCACGTAGCAGCTTCACGGAGGACTCATGCCTTGGACTCCAGTGCCAAAAGCAGTTGCACAATCGTGGACACAACATTAATGTGATAAACGTGAAAGATGGTAGCTTTTCCAGGTGTAGCTTTCAATGTGATGTAAATCTAGGACAACATTTAAACTAATGGAATTCTCCTTCTCAGAGTGAAGAGAGCGCAGTAAGCCTGTGGAACTGGGCTGTAACCAAACACACGGGTGCTGTCATCAGCGATGAGCAAAGAGCTAAATGTATGTATGTGCTCTTTGTCTTTCTAAACGTGCTTGTGTGTTGCAGCATGAAAAGGAAAAGCTTGCTGACAGGTACATATGTAGTGCTGTAAATTGCTGTGGATATTTGCAGATAGGGTCTTGGCAGAGAAAACTCTACAGCTCAGCTTACACAAACAGTTCAGCAAGGATCACCTCAGTGTTACAGTGTGTTACCTTGTGACACAGAATCAGGGTAGGAGTTTTTATTACTCCCTGTTCTGTGCCAGAGCATCCAGAAAGAGGTGATGTGACTGAAGGAAACTATAATTTGCCTTCTAATGCTATGTTTTTAGTCTAAGAATGTATGAAAATAACATGGATGCATATTGTAGACTGTTTGTCAATTTATAAAAAGTGAGGTTGTTTCTTTGACGTAACTGTTTTAGCAGTGTTTGTGCACAGAAAAAATCTAAATCCTTTTTTTCCCTCCCCTGCCTTAGCCGCTGACACAGCTGGTGGGTTTGCTTAGAGCCAGAAGCAGGGCTGGGGAAGGCACTAGTGAGCTTTTGGCCTTTTCTGTCAGCCAGTTCTTTATGTGGATCTGCAGAACTGCAATATCTGGCTTACATTCTTGTCTTAAGGGATTACAGTTAAAATTAAGTATAATCTGCATCATGTAAGTGATGTAAAGTGAAGGGAAAAGGGTAAGTTTACACAAAATAAGTAATAATTGTAGAGCTTAATGTTCTCAGATCTTATATCACAGCTGAAGGGCCAGGGAGAGGCTATTTTAAATACATTAAGTGATGTCTTTTCCATCCCCCTGTATAAAAAAAGCCAGAAAATACTTCTGCTTTTTGCTTTGAAAACATAAAGATTATTAAACCTGATTTCCCTATTTTGCTAAAGGCCGTTTTGAGGTGCTCAAGACACGTTACTGTGAGCACCTGCCATGTAATTAAGTTTTTGAATACTGCGCCTTTGACTTAAACTCTCTCTAAAATGTTTAGTAGGCATTTATTTGTTGCCTGAAAAGCAGTTTTAAGCAGCTTGGCTAACATTCAGACTGCTTTTACCTCCTGAAGCTTTCAGAGTTATCTCTCTTGTAATTTAAAATGATGGTAAGCCATCTTTTGGATATGGCAGGGCCTCACTTTCTCAACAGCAACCACAACAACAAAAGGAACTTAGGGATATGTGCACTGTTTTCTTGCAGTGCGATTTGTTGCTTGTAGGCTGGTGTACCTTTGTGAAGGCAGTGATCCTCCAGAGGGAACTATTCGAAGACAGATTTTGGTAAGGCTAATGGCAGGTGAGCAATGAAGTACAGTTGATCACCAAGGGCAACCTTAAAAACTTGTTACAGTTGCTTTGGAAAGTGAGTGAAATATGCCTGTAAGTTTGGGAAAGATACATGTTGAAGGTAGGGCCATATTTTCACAGGGATATCTTGCTGTGCAGTTAGGGGTTTCTTAACAGTGCAGTTAGCATCACATCTTTCTCATATGTTAAAATATTTTAAGAGCAGCGTATTCATTTATTTCAGTATCTTACAGTATTATATCCTAGGGCACCATAAGCCTTATGCTCCATGTAGGTGCTGAAGAGTTCATTCAGATGTGAGAGGCACTTGTCACAAATTAAAGAGCTGCAATACTTCTCTCCTGCATAAGATATGTGCATCACTAAGAAGAGATCTAACACTGCCTGTCTTGGAAGTGACTAAATTTTCACAAAGCACCTATCATTTTCTCCTTCAGATGTCAATGAAAACGGGTAAAGGGTGGATAGATGTTGGCAAAGCTGATCTTGCTGATGGATTTCTAGAGACTGCCATGAATGTAAGTTCTTTTCTGGTTCTAGTTTCTTGTAAACACATTTGTAACTTCCACGGGTGATGCTTGAGCTTTGTTTTCCAGAGCATAGAAAAACTGTACGCAAAATTACGTAAGGAGAGCGATGGTGAAGCAGATATTAATGTGCACAAAGCCGACGTGGAGAAGGACCTCTTCAAAGTGCTCTCTTATCAGGCTGAATCAGTATGTGTTCTTCCCAGCTTTCTTTCAAAGTCAGTAGGGGGTACAGAGGGAAACTCTGACCTGTTTATTAGATGTGTGAATGCTTAGCATTGCAAAGTTGCTGAAGGATACATTTCCTTTGCTCAGATGTAAGATACCAGATGTGATGTTTGGAGTCAGTGTTGCAATATTTTAATGATTTTTAATTTGCTTAATGTATCGCAGTCATTTCTACTGTGGTGTTTATATCTTCTAGTTCAGATTTGTTGCTCTGTAATTTGGCTAGCATGGGTGTTTATACAACAAACAGCTGCCTTTCTGAATCATAAATGTGTCAGTTCCAGAGGCGACCTGTGCTTGCTGAAGGAAGGGGCTACAACTGGCTTAGAGCCTGGGTCCCCAAAACTGCCTTTGTGTAACAGCAAGAGTGGTCGTTTCAAAATGCTCATCAAACTGTGCTGATATTTGCAGCTAGGCTGGTTGAAAAGTGTATGAAGGTGGTATTTGTCCTGAACTGGAGGGAGCCAAGGTTCATGTGTCACAAGTGGATATTATAAGCTGCATGTCCGAAGTCATCTTCAACTTAAAAGTTTCTTGATTCTAAAAACTCATGAGCAATATCATGAAAGCTTTTACTGTTATATGCCATTGGATGGAAATCTTCCTGTACATGGATACCCTCTCTTCCATGACCCCATACCTGCTGCTTTTCACGTATAAAGGCTTGAAACAGTGGGAGAATGGGTATAAAATGACAAGATTTGGAAATAATGAGTTCCATGACATTTGAAATTTTCCTTAAAGTCTCAACCTCTGTCATCATACAATGAGGTAGGAATCACAACTAATTATTTAAAAAAAGAAGTCTAGCACAACATGAGAGAAGTTTGAAAATGTGCTAAACGTTTTCCAGGGGATCAACCATGCAAATTAAAATCATTCAAAATCTGTCATTCAGAAATTCTGTGTTTTGCGAGGCATTGTTGTGACTTTTGATACCTGAGTGAAGTTTCTGGGTGCTTTGTCAGTGTTACAGAGCATTTACATACATGTAAGTAAGTATGAGATAATTCAGGTGCCTGCATTTGCTGATAACAGCACTGATCTCAGTGTGCAGAAGGGGAGCACTATCTTCAACATTATCAGGAGCATCCCTAAAACAGACCAAATCTGTGGCCAAAATTCTTCATTTAACTTCTAGTTGGCAATGGAGACAAAGGAGGACGTTAAATTATTGGAGAGAGATTTCAAATTTGCCAAGCTGTTGTATCATTTGACATCTGAGTGAATTTGTCCCATGTATCTGACCCTTTCACACTACCTGTGGACTGCAGGGTACTTCTGGATGTCTTCCAATATATAAAAATATACAGAATTATTGTAGCACCGTAAGGACAGATATCTAATCTCAAAGTTGGCTTTACTGAATGAGAAAAAGGGATGCAATCCAAGTCTTTTTTTAGAGAACCAGTCTTTTAACGAATTGTAGAGGCAAGTAGTTCACTTACAGATTGTTGGCATGTTCTGCTGCTTTCTTAGGCAGTTGCTCAAGGGGATTTTCAGAAAGCAGTGATATGTGTGCAGCGCTGCAAAGACATGTTGATGAAGTTGCCAAGAGAGGTTAGTGAAATCATACCTTCTGTATCATTCCAAAGTTTGAAAATCTGTTTGCCTCTCTGTATAATAAAGAATGACACATGCTGTATAAAATTTTGGAAAATATTCTGTGAGTTCTCTCTATGTCTTCTGTGTTTTTTTGCTTCTTTAAGATTTCCTTACTACAAATTTTGCATGAAAGCAGCAATCTTTTTCCTCCAAAGCTTTTTTTTTTTTGTTCATAGTTTATCATTTGAAACAGAATAAGCTGTTCCTAAAGAATGAGTGAAGATGAATCATCAAGAAAGGCAATAAGATTTCTAAACAGAATATGCCACTAATCTGCAGAACAGCTGCACTTCTTGGTCTTGTGTGTTGCTGCTTCACTTTTATACGTGAATTTTTGTCTGGAAACAGGTGGGCCAAGAGAGGAGCTGAGCTGCTAGGTTTTTGATACACAAGTCTGCCCTCAGTACTGAAGCCATGAATGGAGGTTTCCCATCGTACTGAACTGTGTTTTTTGTAGTTCTTATTTCACAGAACAATGTACAAAGAAAACAAACTTTTGCATATGCAGACTAGTCCTTTGTTTGCAAAGATAAAAGGCTAATATGTTTGTATCAGAATAAGCTTCCCTTCATTCATTTTCATTTGCTTATTCTAATATTTTCCCACCCTTTAGAAAACCTTTTTGTATACGTAGGATACATTTTGTTCCCATCTCTGTGGTACAGGTAATAAAATCCAAAGGGATAGATGTGATTTCTGAAATGGAATGATGGTGTTGCAAATCAGGAGCACTGATGCAGACAAGGTGGTTTCTGATCATGAGAGAAATAACTTTCCTCTGGTTTAAAGAGTGATATTTAAATAGTGAGAAAAAAAGGAAAGTGCTAGCAATTGCTGTGAGGGCTTTGAAACTTTTGGACCACTATGTAGTTGTCAGTCCTTAGCTCTTCCAGAACCCCATGGTACCAGAGAGCACTTGCTGAGGACCACAAGGAGGTTGTTGCATTACACTGATGGAAGGTACCACAGATCACCTGGAGAGGATCTGCAGCTTTAGGGTTATGAACCCCAATGGGAAACTCTTGCCCTAAAGGGTGGAGTGCCAGAATTGTTCCAAGCACAGAGAGGTGGCAGGTTTATGGGAATGCTTTGTGTTATGCATGATGACTAGGACAAAGTCAGTCACTGAAGCAGGAAACAGTTTTGGTTATGAGAGTGATCATTTTTTTGTTCATCCCTACTGAATCTGTCTCTAGATTGCAATGAGATCAGAAATAAATTTATTTAAAGCGAGATGTTGTTCTACCTCTCTCATTCTTGACTGAGGATTTGAAGTCCCTTGGAAGAAATACATTTTGTACTTTGAAAAGACAGTTACTGCAGAGGCAAAATGGATGCAAATATTAGCAGTCTGCTAGCATTTAAAATGGCTTTTCTGTCTCCTCTTTGAACAGCTCTCTCTGACAGTTGTAAATCATTTCAACTGAAAGACAACTTGTTATGAACAGATACTGTCAGGGCTGACTGATAAAGCAAAAAGCAGCAGTACTCTGAATATCAAGCATTCAAAAACATTTTTCTCCTCTGAGTGGTAGTGTGGATCATCCTTTTATAATGCAAAGGAGACATGCTGGAAAAAAGCCTGCCATGCAAGAGGTGGAGTTGTGTTCATTGAACTGTGTACAATTCAAACTTTTCAGTGATTTTAAAAAACGAAATGGTAATATTCCATTTTTTCCTCTTGGGTTTTATTTTTTATAGTTTGCACAGTTCTAGTGCTTTCAGCTTGGTTTCCTGAGGAACTATTCAACTTAATGAATTTGAAGAATTCTCCTGATTCTCATGTCCTGGACTTGTCAATATTGCTTCACTTTCCCACAGAACAATATGATTTGATTTTAGTCATGTTCAATACTCTCTCAGATAAGGTCAGAAGTGGTAACAGTGGATTTATCTTTAAAGTAAAAAGTGTTTTAAAGAACCTGGGACTGGAGTGTAGTGGTGTTTCTACAAGAACAGTATAGGAGCAGGAGTCTTCCATTGCAGAGCCGTTACCTGTCAATCCTCTGTTACAACTTTGGAGTGGAAACCTATGACTGGAAAAAGTATGAGCAGAGCTCCTTTTGGCTCAGGTAATGTGAAAAGGCAAACAAAATAATATTCCACTTTTGAAATGTAAAAATCTGTGTGAAGCAGAGGGGGGAGCAAGGGAGAGTAGAGGTTTGATGGAAAATAGGAGGCTACAGGATTTTAACTGAACAATACTGACTGAGCAAATACTTAGTTACTGTTGTACTCTTGCCTGACATTTATGCCTGTTTTCTACATTAATTTTCATGTTATTAAAATGAAAGCCTTCTTTCTATGTGGAAGTCATATCCATAGTTCTCCCTAACGCTTCTTCCAAATCGATTACTTCCATGGAGAGGCTGTTCCCAGGTCTTGTGCCACTTAAATACAACAGTGAAGGAATTTGAAAACTTTTAGAAAAGTGTAGAGGAATTTTTCTGTTTTGAATGGATTTGTTTTAAACAGTCTTTGGGTTTCTCAGAAGGGAGGTGCTTCATTGACAACAAATCCTTGACTGATGAAAGACACAAATGTCAAGGTGAAAAATGAGTAGCTAGAGATGGTTTTGGTAGCATCCCAGTAATGTGTTTTTGCTAAGGAAGAAAAACTTCAGGCTATCAGGAAGAGTATCCTCATGCCAAGGTCACAGACGGAGCTCAGAAAAATTGTTTTTATTTCTTCTTGTACTTTTTGTTTTAAATACTCAAAACAAATGGCAATGCA
Source organism: Penelope pileata (assembly GCA_013396635.1). Classification (NCBI taxonomy): domain Eukaryota; kingdom Metazoa; phylum Chordata; class Aves; order Galliformes; family Cracidae; genus Penelope; species Penelope pileata. Next base: position 436,507 of record WBMW01005039.1, on the reverse strand, counting down.
GCCAGTTCAAAATAGTTGTAGTCAAATATGCAGTCAAAGAGAATTTTTAGAAATACTGGTGCTTTGAAGATTATTTTATATTTTGTTCTTGTGGAAAATTAAATACTGAGTCTTGATGACAAAATTTGAGGAGGAAATAAACCTTTACAAAGTGCAAATATTTGTAGATATAGAGAGTTAGCTCCATCTAGTGGGCTCAGATATCCCTGCATGTTAGATTGGGAAAGAAATGTCTAGTTACTCTGACAGTTCTTAATTTGCACCATTTGCCATCAGATATGTTTTTGTGGAATTAGCAGTGCGTTTTCTTTGTGCTGTCATTCAGCTTTCAGAAAATGAATGACAAATTATGACTCCCAGCTCCTGTTTTTGTGCTGCTGATTTGCTGTGATCTTGAGACTGGGTCGTATATAACTTATGTGTATGACTGTGTTATGTGTCAGGTGAGAATGAGAACAGTAACCTCCTCAAAACACCTTTAGTTGAAAGTGATAAGGCCAACTAAAGTGTTTGAATGGAATAGAGAGTGGAGTGCAATAGGTTGAAGGAAGTGATGGAGTACGATTTTTAGTATGAGGATTCAGAAGGAAAAAAATCTGTTCTCTTTTAAGATGAGGTACTGAGATTAGTTTGTGTGATTTATGGGATTTCTAAGTGCTTAAGTGGGGAAGGATAGGAACAATGCACTTCTCAGAAGACTGGCTGAATGCATCCCTGTCATCACGTGTAACTTTAACTTTCCCTTATCATTGGTAGCCAGAGTTATGACATTGGGAAGATGGATATGAAATACTCTATTGGGAAAGAAATGCAGGTAAGAAATAGAGAACTTGCCATTTACAAATAGGAGGATTTTGTTAACATGACTCCACTACAGCTACTTCTGCTGTGCCAAATCTGACCAGTGATTCTCTGGCCTCCTTTATATCTGCTGTGAAGTTTGGCAAAGCTGTAAATCGCCTTGCTACGAGCATCAGCCTGAGAGTTGAGTCACTATTAAGTGCCCTTAATCACGTTTGAATCTACTATTTCTCGGAAATTTAATTTTAGAAAATAAGACTCCACTAGGTTCTCAGAGTCCATCTCCTCTTCCTTTCTCCCTCTTCTTTCAAATCATCATTAGGTACCTCTCTGTCATTTCTGAGATATGCTTGTCTGTCTCATAGGCCTGTTACTCCTAGTAATACCCTAAGTAGATATGGAGAAAATTTTATTCTCTTTTTCTTTATATAGATCACTTGCATATTTGAAGGCCATTATCATGTATGGTTTGTTCTTTCTTTCTGTTTTTCCAGATCTCTGAATTTCTTTGTTATTCTCCTGTTCTCTGAACTCTCTAGTTGATTCATGTCCTGTGAGAATTGCAGTGCTGAAGACTAGGCACAGCATTCCTGCTCAGGCTTTGGAGCTGAGCAGTCACTTTATATGTCTGCTGTCAGGCATTCTTTTGACTGAAAGAGCTTTATTTTTCATGACCTTAAAATTGAAGTCTTTTGTGTTTGTATGTGTGTTCATGTGTGCTTCCCCTCCCCATGCTCCCGTTCAGATGGGATTTCAATTTTTCATTTCTTCTTTCCAGGCTAAGGTGCTGCGATTGTTAGCTACAGCCTATTTCGAGTGGGACTGCAATCTGTATCTTGACAAGGCATTGAAGGCTATAAACTTGGCAAATGAGGTAGTAACGTGCTGTTACATTTATGTTGGGCAGTAATTGAAACTCAAGCATTTATTAACATTTACTAACGTAGCAATATGGACCACTGATGTTTTCCGTGAAATCAGCTGAGTGGAGGACTGAGGTGTTTTTGCTTTGCTTTGGTTTTCATACTCCTACCTATGCTTTGATGTTTGCATCTTTCTTTATAGAGCAGTGCAGCTCAGCATGTAGATGCAGAGCTGTGCTGCTGCCCTGTGGTTCTATTATTAATGAAGTCCTCTGATAATGATGTGACTAAAATTTCTCTGGCACAGAATCATGAAAACTGCCTACCTTTGGGTTGCAGTGGATATGCCCATACTGTGTTTTGAGTCCCCATCTCACTACCTTTACAAATGTTAAAGTGCAAGTTCTAAACAGAGTTCCATGCAACATCAGCCTTATTCCAAGCAATTAATTTAACTATAGCACTTTACTAACATGACTGTTTTTTCTTCTGGAACCTGAAAAACAAGCTGTATAAACATACCAACCAGCCTGAAGAACCTTCATGTATCTCTAAGCAGTTCCTACAGCGAGGTCTTGTGCTCTTGTACAAATTCCATTTGCCATGTAAAGACTGGGATTAATTTTATGCTTCAGATTACTTAGAGTAACTTAAATTTTAAAGCATTCTGTATGTTTTTGGTTGACCATTTTAAAATTTCCATTACTTGGTTCATACAAAACAAACTTTAAATATAAAATCCTATTTTAAGTGAAAGCTCAAACTCACTTTTCTCCCTGCTGGTAAAGCTTTCAGACAGGTGATGCATATGCTGGTGAGCTCAGGGTAAGGGGTGGTGTATTTAAACCACTCATATAACATGATGCCACTGCACTTGAGCAGTTTGCAGTTTTTATTGTATTCACCTTCAGAAAACTTTTTGAGGGAGAAGAGTGTTCTTATTGTTCTTGTCATCATTTTTATAGTGTCTATTTTGATAATATATGAGGATATGGAAAACTAGAAGAAAGTTTTTATTCTGAAGTCTGATTTGTGCAGTGTTTTAATGAAAGTTGTAATATAAAGTCTTCATTATTTCTGTTTGCTCCCATTGTTGTTCTGCCCTAAATTTCATATTATAGGGTACTTTAAATTCTACTCATATTAATTGTAGAGCAATCCAGACAGTTCACACATACAAGAAGGGGAAATGTTCCTGTCATTCAATATTGTTCAGCTTCTATTTCAAAGTGTTGGAAGTGGGCCACGGAAAAATCGGAATGATGTGTCTCTTGCTTTCATTGTCCTCTTGAGTCTTTTGACACCAAATAAAATAAATAATGAAAGTGTCCACAACATTTAAGAAGTGGATGTTATCAGTTGCTAACCTATTGCTTTGATCATTGAAGTGGAGTTGATGTGGTTTCTTGATGTTTGTGTTATGAATGTGTTGTACCCTCACAGTATCTGTGTTCTACAAACAGTACAATGTCCAATATAATGGGTTGTCTTTCACTGTGCAGGAGAATTTGCATCCAGCAGGGTTTTTTTTGAAAGTTAAAATTCTGCTTAAAAGCGGAGCGTCAGATGAAGACATCAGCTCAGGTATCACAGTTCTGTATAGGTTTTATAGTAAGGTCATACTACTCCGTATCCAAGAAGTTGTGGGCTGAAAAGAAGGAAGCAATCCTTTCTTGTGTGTTCTGGAGGAATTTTCATATGCTAAATGTCACAATTCAGATTTGGCACGTGGGCCATACTAATCAATGTTAGCAGAGGAGATATCTGGGAATGGATGCGAGTTTGAATGAAACATGATTTTATTTTGTTGAGAGTTTAAATACGCTTGCTGAGAACAGGGAGGAAGACTGATGGCTGTTAGAATGAAGGCAGCAGTAATACAGCAGTATAAAAGTGTGGCTGATTTTAGACATATGGCTGAGGTTTCTCAGAAAGGATGAAGGTAACTGTCTCTTATGCACTCAGCATAGAAGAAGGGTTTGTGAAACATCACTGTTCAGTGTGTGACACTGCAGACTTCTGCAACTTCTTTTTCTTTTGAATGAAAGTTCCTGCTAGGTTTTAGGCATTTGACTAAAATCTTGTATGTTACACTTTTACAACTGCCTTAGAAATGCTTCCTTTAACAACTGGTACAGCCATGTTTGCTGACGTGTTCCTTCTGTAATCCCATGCAAGCTATGAATACATAAATCATGTTATTAAACCATCCAGCACAGTTTAGCAATTTTTAAACGTTATCTGAGTGATCTAAAACTGATAACTACTTATCAGCACCTGTAGATTCAGTGTTTTTTCTACGACTGGTGAAGCTGAAGACCATTAGGCTTAGGTAGTTTGCATTGCAGTGCCATGCCACTGCACAGCCTGAGTGCTGTCCTCATCTTAAGTGTTCCTTCTAGATAAGGGTGAGAGATTTTGATGGAAAGCAGCTTGAGGGAAACATTTGTGCTGCTAATGCCTGTTCTGTTCCCATTTAAAGAGACAGAGAGCTAGAATTCCAGACTGTCAGTCTGCCACGTTTCTGTAGTATTACATTAATTGTGAGATAGAGAAAGGAAAGTTTAAGCACAATAGACATCTTATTCTTTTTTGGATTTAGAACTATTATATTTATAAGACCATACGTTGAGCAGTTCATTGTCTAAGTTATTGAATAATCTCAACAGCTCTGTGTTCTGTCTAGCTGTTGCAGAATTCCAGCACCATGAGATGTCTTTAGACTTTTGTTTGAATACTGCCAAACTTCTGCTGGAGCATGGAAGGTAGGAAGGCATCACTAAGTGGAGTGAACACAGTGTCTGAGCTTTGTAGCTGTTCTTCTGTGAGCAAAGAACTTCTATTATACAGTGACACTGTTTTAAACAAAAGCTGACAGAGGTAGCTAAACAGTTTTGAGAGGCAGCCAATCGTTGCAGTTGTAGGGTGATACAGTTTATCACAACAGCAGAATAGGATGTGAAATAATGTCTAGTGGCAATATGCAGTACCATAACCTTACTTTGGAATAAGTAGGATCATCTCCATGTATATTTCCCATGGGTCTGGAATTATCTGGCAAAAATTTTTCTTCCCTGTTAACTAACCAGCACTAAGAATTAAAGATTGTAGAATCCCAGAATCATTCTAATGAAAAAAAGTATGAGGACAAGCCAACTGCAAAATGGGGGCAAGAAATTTCACACTGCTGAATGTTCTCTCGTGATTAGCTACATATACACCTGGATCTTGCAGTAATTTCTAACTGTCTCATTGTGAGATGTAAGCTGTCTTGTGAATACTGTGGAACAAGGATATGGTAATAGGAGGTAACTATGGAATAGATGAACTGCAGTAAATCCATGCCTTGATTCGCTCTTGTCAGTGTGATTGTGTGCCAGTAGTACTAACGAGAAACACAGTGTATGGTGTGAATGTTACTCTTTAGAATGGAAAATTAGCAGCTCTTTTTGTGCAGCCTCTTAACGTTCCATCTGTGTGAACAGGGAATCAGTTGGTTTTGATTTTCTGAAATCTGTTGCTGAACGATTTGAAGCTTCACCTGACTTCGGAAAAGTCACCCTGCTCTACATCGAGTTCCTATTGCAGAATAAGAAGGAGCTGCTTGCTAAGCAGAAGGTTGAAGAAATTATTATAGGTCTGTATCCAGCTTTTGCTGCCATTTACTGAATGGTAGGTTTAGTTGGCTAGTCTTGAATTCTGATTTTAATTTTTTTTATATATTCTCATCTTTTTGTTTGTGTCTACCTTCCCTTCTGTTTCTTTTGTATGACAACTCTCAGCTTCCATTATAAATGACAGTCATGAAAAAGCTTAGGGCTAAATTCACTTGCTAAAACAGTTTCTCCTTCTTAGCGTAGGCTGTGTGAGATTGATACATGTGGGATCATAAACATTTGCTAGAAATTCTGTGTGATGATAAGACTTTACTCATCCAGCTCAATGTATTTTTGTTTGTCAGTATTAGAACAGATTGCATATCCTTGTTTGAGCAGCTGAATTACAGGTTCTTTTTCAGATGTTTTGCACCTGAAGTACTGTATTACTTTTTGACAGTGAGATCTGCTGGAAATCAGACTGTATTTTATGTAGCATCCAGCTAGATGCAAAAATCACACTGTCATCATTAAAGCGTGAAAATATTTATTCCCTTGATCACTACTTTTTCTTTCAGAAGCAGGATACGGAGCACTGGGTCCTAGGTGAAACTTTTGCTGTGTTTGTGTTTCTTGTTTTAGGCAATGGTCTTTAGGCAGTGAGTCTTTCTTAGATAGTTTGTAAGCAGTTCTCTCACTGTGGTTCTTAGAGTTCTTATGAAGTGATGACTTGCAATATCTTTTCAGGTCACTATACTGGGAAACAGCTGTTGCCTGAAACCCTGAACCGGCTGCACATCATCTTGTGGGACACAGCTGCCAAACATTATGAGGTTTGGGACCAAGCAGTGTTGTTATTTGTATCAGTGAAAATGAAGATCTGCTTTTTCTGACTTCTTTGGTATATCTAGTTCTGGTTAGAAGGTATGTTGTTAGTAAAATCCCTGTTCCCGTTGGCATTAGTTTTACTTTCATCTTGATTGGTGCTCTTTTCCATTGAAACTTCAGGCTTCAGGTAGTCTGATCTCAGGGTTTGTATATGGGAACAGTCATGGCCAGAATGGATCAGCCATGAAACCCATGCATCCGATCATTCTGGTTCTGTCCTGAGAAGAGTGCAAAAAAACCTTAAAATATTTACATTGAGATGTTTGTTTTAAAATTTCTGCCCTCTATTTTGCAATTCTTGTCCTCACCCCATTTCTTTTTTTTAAATTTCCTAGGCAAAAAGCTATTCTGAAGCTCTTCAGTGGTACAACTATTCTGTCAGCTTCTACACACCTGGGCAGATAGATCAGAATTTGGCTAAGTTGCAGAGGAACATGGCTTCTTGCTATCTTCATCTGAAACAAGTTGACAAGGTTTGTTTATTTATTTGCATTACTTCCATGTTTGCGGCTATATCATTTGCACTTAATTTACATTGTTGTTACTGTACCTCTTTCTCTTCGAGGGGTAACTGTCTTTGCCTAGCTTGCATGATTTGGCAGAGATAATGTTGTTCATCTTAGCTGCTTTGGGGATGCCTAGCAGCTAGTGGTGCAAACAACCCACAAGTATATCCATGCCTCAGTATATCAGGTTTCTTCTCAGGTTAGGGGCCATCCTCTCTTCAAGACAGGTAAGCCTTGGCAGAAAAAATGTTTGATGTGTCACACTAGGACTTCCCACAATAGTGTGTTAACCCTCACCACTGCAGAGAAGTGCATCTGTGTTACCTGTCCACGTTCTCTTTTGGGGATATTAAACTTCACAGTTCGGAGTGGCAGACGAGTGTTTAATTTTTCAGTATCCTCAGGGTTTCTCCTGCTTTCTAATTCTGTGGCTCTTACTGAGGAATCAGTTTCTTCCTCATGCTAGTCATTGTCATGACTTTGCCATTTTTTACTCTGATTACTTATTCAGTAATCGTGTAAATACAAATAATAAATATATATTAATATATATAATGAAGCCATTAAAATTTGGTGCATCTTTTTAGCTCTCTCCTATTGTAACATACATGACTGATTTCAAGATGTCACTGTACTTCATTCCTGTCTTTTCTGTGTATAGGCTAAAGAGGCAGTTAAAGAAGCAGAGAGATGTGATCCAAACAGCATCTTTACTCAGTTCAGTGTCTATAAGATTGCAGTGATGGAGGACGATACTGATAAAGGTAGAACTTGAAAGATAAAAGGATCCACTGCGACGAACAGAAATGTTGAGTGTCTTAGAAAATTCTAAGCAGATGTGGACTGTTAATTCTGGGAAAGACACAATAGAGGGAAGACAGGAGAAGGATCTATAAAATCATTGAAACTGTTGGGCTGTAGATTTAGAACTGTTAGAGGGGGATGTTTTTTGCACATAACATGTAATATGTGGAGTCTCTTGTCACATTTGGATATGGTCTGAATGGAGCCTCTGGCTAGGAATTCTCTAATCTTCTTGTGGGCAGAAGCTACAACAGCGTCCCAGGGTGAGAATCATTGTATAATTACTATTTCTAATACTCTTTTATTTTGTACAGTTGGAAAAATGCTGCTGAGCTAGATGAACCTCAGCTGAACCATTATCACTGCTCTTGATTTCTCTGGTCAAGCAGAGCCTCAAGTTACCAGAAACTGCTGAGATGACTTACAGAATGACATATCTCTGTAGATCCTTTGTTCTGCCATTTGTTCTGCCATTTCATGTTTTAATGAGAACCTTAGCTCAAGTACTGAAAATTGAGAAATAGTCTATACTTAATTAGAATACAGAGTAACATGCAGAGCTGATTCTTCAATGAGTTCTGTGCCAATTAATTATTCTCTATATGTCTTTTAAATGACAGCCTCATTTGTTCATATAATACAGAGTGGGAACCACAGCACAGCAGGAGCATAAAAGCAGCAGCAACCTTAACATGAACGAAGATGTGGGAGCTTGGAAGCATGCCCAGACATTGTATTAGAGAAAGTCTTCTGTGACAAAAAGATATTTAGCAGAACAAAATTAAGGATGTGAGATGCAGTTTCATTTGTGTGGCATCCTTGCTTCCTTAGATGAGAAGCTTGGAATGCTTTTTTGGCACCTCTAGGAAGAAATGCATAATTGTGGAGAAGTGCTGGTGTGGTCAGGTTTTCTTGTCTTGATTTTTCTTATGATAAAAAAAAAATATATAGCCTTTTGTAAGTTGTATTGAAAGCCTTATTAAAACAGTAGAACTTTACAGCTACCAATTGCTTCTAGTAAAAAAATCCAACCAAACAAAAAAAACCCAACAACTGATTTTTCTCTGTATATTTCAGCTGTGGAAGCAATTATTGAAATGGGAAAGCTAGCAGAAAAGCCATCTCAACGTGAAGACAAACTGATAGTGGATGAAAATACTGGCACTAACCTCCTGAGTTTAGCTGCCCAAATTGCTTTAGAGGTAGAAGATAACATCTATAACATCTTTATTTTGCCTTATTAAGTAGGACAGCTGTAAACTCTGTAACCTGGCCTCCTTTTAGTATTTCTGTGTATTTCATGCATTTTTAGGTATTTCATGCTTGCGTGACTGAAGTCCCAAATGTGGTGTGTAAAGCAAAGTAGAAACTGATTTTACATATGAATAAACTGTATCTTAACATATATATGTTTTCTGGACAATAAGTGATTCTGAATTGTAAATGTTGGTATGTAGAAGTGGCATGGCATAGTTCTGTAAGATCCTCCTCAGCAAAATGTTACTTTTTTTCCTGCCTCTGAGATTTTATCTTTGACATGCTAGAGGAACCTGTGTACCAAATCACATAAAGCAACGAGAGACTGAAAAGTCACTTGTCCCTCTATTTGCCTCTCTCAATAAAAAAGTTGCTGATCAGATGCCTGAACTGACTGATTACATGGGCATTACTAGAAGAGGCTTTTGGTTGCTCTTTAGGGCTTTGTTTATAGCACTGTAAGGCAGGAGATCCTTGCAAACCTGTACTGCTCCTGTTCTTTCATAGGCTCTTTGTGCGTGGAGTTGTATAACCTCTCCTTACAGTTTTCTCTCAACTCTGAGGCTCTTTTCTGTTTTAATTTCTTTTCAGAATGATCAGCAAGTGGTGGCTATCAAAGCTTTGGAGTATTTATCTGAACATTCACAAGACTGCCGACAAGTATTTGCAGCTTTAAAGTGAGGATTCAAGATATTTACCAGGAGAAAGAACTCTGGTTTCTCTTTCAAACGTAAATAGAGTAGATGAAAGATTAGTTAGCAGTCTTTTTGGTGCTGCAGATGTACCTCAGGACTGGACTCAGTACCTGCACATGTTCCAAGTCTTTCCCAAATAAATAGCATTAGTAGCTCTGAGTTCTGTGACTACGTTGTGATTTGAACTAATGACCAACAGCAACTGCAATAAGATTGCAGCCATATGTATGGTGAAAATACCAGTTCATTTGTATCCTCTAATGAAGTGATTTCTTCTGATTGAATTATTCTATCACTTTTATAAAAACATATACTACAAGAAAGATCTATTCTTTCCAATTTTTGCTTAAAAGTTTTATGAAAGTGCATTTATTTACTTTCTATTACCCGATTTAACAAAGTGATATACAAAATAAGGCAATAGGGTGGGAAATAGTACAATCTTATTCTCGGTTTGAAACTGAATTATTTTGTGAGTTAAATGGACTGATGGCATAAAGAAGAAAGTGGGACCCTCTGTGAAACCTGAGGACAATACGCTGTTGGAAGAAAATTGTCTTGTTTTTTCACCATTGTTTTTTCTTATATTAGATGTTTGGTTCGTCTTACGTTGTCAAAAGTAGACAGTGAAGAGCAAGGGTGAGTAGATTTGCAAAAATGTATTCTTATAGTTGATAAATTATAGTGTAACATATATACAGGGCTTTTTTTTCTTACAGAGTAATCAAGAGATTAGTTCTTATGCCACTTGATCCACCCAGATACTTCCCAACTTGACCTAATGATGCCACATAAGAACATCTGCTTGTCTAACCTTTCTTTTAAATACTTGCATTTTGCACTCCAATTTTATCACTGCCTAAGATGGTCAGTTATTGCTTGATGGGGAATGTGAGCTAAGCATTCTCTTTAACTTTGACACAAGGATGAGATGTCTTTTAGAAGTTCTGAGTGAGAACTTCAGAGTGAGACTTCTCTTGCTGAAGACGAGCTACTTTGAAAATAGTGTGTATTCCAGCACCAACAATGTGTTCTATTGTAAGAAAATTAATCAAATGTTTTCTCAAACTTCATTTTTCCTCTGTTTCAGAGATAAAGATGCCAAGTCAATGATGACTTATTTGACCTTGGGTATGTTTTTGTTTTGTTTACATTTTATGTAGTTCTTCTTTGTTTACTTTTTTTGTAGTTGTTCTTTTGGACTAGATGATCTTGTAGGTCTTTTCCAACCTAGTGTTTCTATGATTCCAGCTGTGAACATTTTATGATATGATTAGGTCCATACTGATCAAATGTTTAGGCTCCTTATTTTACTGTAGGTTCTTAGTTTCCCAATTTAGTGAAAGTTAGGGACCAAGTTAGAACTGGACATTCAGCAGTGCTGTGAAGTTGGATCTCAGTGCTAAAGGTTTTTGCTATGGAAAGCTTGTAGAGAGCTGTTGGACAAACTGTTTCTAGTAGAGCCTGTGCTTGGCAGCCTCTCAGACAAGAGGCTCTTTCTTCTAAGCAGTTTTGCTGAGGAAAGAGAAATGAGTACATCATAAGGCCACAAGTGCAAGCAACAGATGTTTGGGTAAAAACCACAGCCTGGGTGGTTTCTAGTGTCTGTTCATACTCTGTCTGCATTGTCAAGAATGAAGTTGGTATCTGTAGTAGCAAAGCTACCACAAAAGGAAGAAGTTTGGTTTTGTACCATGAATTAGCAGCATGACTTTCTGTTGGCGTTAATTAAATGCCAGTGATGGTGTTTGATGTTTTAGTTGGTTTTTTTGTTTGTTTTTGTTGTAATTGTTTTTTGCCCTGGAAGGTTTAGAACACTGCAAGGAGTAATAGAAAATTGCTGAGAGGCGGGAGAGGCTTGTAAAAATTGGATGCTGCTTTTAAGTTGTGACATCCATTGAAAAAGAATTGTCTTGTTTGCATTGGAAGGTGCACAGGAGTTTTACAGAGGACTTTCTTCCATCAAGAAAAGGACTTATTTTCATTAAATCTTTTTTATCCCTTCCCTCCTACCTTGGAAAAGAAAGTTAATGAAATTGTAGAGGTTTTCCTGTACTAGCCATTCTTGGCCATGACTTGGAGAAGAGAATGAGGAACAGGACTAGAAGAAATAAAGGTTCCTTGAAGAAAGGCCTTGAACAGCAGTTATTAAATTTAATCCCCACCCAACTTTTTGAGCAAATTAAGTAAAACTCCTCTGCATTAAGCTTCAGTGTCAATAAACTTTGAAGAGGCAGTATCTATTGGCAGCCTTATACATATCTTAAATGCTGTTTAAGGCACCTTTTGATGGTTTTTGTAAGCTTTTGTGGTCAAGTATATTAGATTTAAGTTGTGAGAATAACTCTTCGTCAGGAATTGCATGGGAGCTTTGGAAAATGGCATTTCTAATGTAGTTATTAGACTTGGAAATGTTTTTACTTTGCTCAGAAGACGTAACTTATGTTACTAAACAACACATTTTCTGCAGCTCACAAGAGACTTGCTGAGCCTTTCACAGAAGAGAATTTGACAAGGGACATAAGGACTTTTGAAGCCCACTGGTTTAGAAAAGTTGGTAGGTTGCATTCTTAAGATCTAAACTGAATCACCTCCACTTAGCCTGATATTAAGGAAGAGGGAGGTGTTTAAAGCTGCAGTATTATGAAACTTGTCACCTTTGGCAGTCTCTGCCTTCACTAGTCTATTGCATTTTCTGTCTTCTGAAACTGTCTAGTATGGCTTCATATTTTAAGTCAGACGAATACCTGCACAAGGTCTGTGTGACTGATGGAGTAGCTAATACACCTCTTTACCACAGGAGTTGTTGTACACGTCCATGGTACAACTGTTCAGAGCTCATCATTGTTCTCCTGCTTAGCCCTTTGCTGCCAAGATTTTGTTACTGATGTTAAATGTAAGGTTAAGCAAATAGGATGCTCATTTTCTTTAGTGTCTGAAAAAAAAGACTGCTAAGAGCAATAAAAACACCTCAGTGTTAGGAAGTTCAGATGAACGTGTTGGTATGAATGGTGAATGTACTGGTATGAATTGTGCTTCTTTTTTAATTACTTTTCCTGGGAATATTAGTCAACATTTTTTATTTAAATTCTGATCTTGTTTACTAACAAGAAAATGCTTCTTCCAATTCATACTCTTGTGGGTAGAGATGTGTTAGAATGGGTACTTGACTGTGCTAAAATGATTAAAACAAGATTTGAAAGCATGAATAAGATATGTTAACAAATTGCTGGTAATGGCATCTCTTGCTCTTAAATGACTTGTTGATTATATTTTGATTAAGAAATTGAATTGCACAGTATGTACTGCCTATTACTAGAGATCAGATGAGCATAACCAATAACATATCTTAAGATGTTTATTCTAGTCTTCAGTTTTTATGTCTTTGTTAGCTTGGAACTTAGCTGTACAGTTCAAGGACTGCCCTGAAAAGATGAGGGATTTCTTCGTACTGTCTTTCAAGGTGGGTTCTCTGCCTAATGTTGTCATCAGTCTAGTTCTGCTAGAAGTTACATCCATGTATCACATACTTCCTTGGAGAAAGAGTTGTGTGCTCTGAAGATGGAGCACTCCTGTCAGAAAGAAATTGGCTTGTAATACAGAATTTAAGCATTATTGTAATACTTTACATTCTGTTCTTTAAAAATATCATAAGAAATTTAGAGGTCAGTGCAAACTTTGTAAAACATGGATTCTAATGTTTGGGAACTGTATCACAAATAGAAACATGTTACACAGACAAGTACTGGAGTCCTAATCTCCATACAGAACTTCTACCAACATTGTGGGTTTTTTTGTAGATTTTTAAAGTTGGGATTCCAGCAGTGCTGTACCCTTTGTATTTAAGTAATCTTCTTGTGCAATTGTACAAAATTGCAATATAAATATATACTGTTCATGCCTAATTACTAGAAAAGTCACAGAAGACGCTTGACAATCACCTGTTCAGTATGCAAATTGCTTTATATAGGCAGAATTCCCATTCCCTGCTCCTGTTTTTGGTTTCAGTTGTCCCAGTTTTGTCCTTCTGACAAAGCTGTTCTAATTGCTCAGAAGACATGCCTGTTAATGGCAGCTGCAATTGATCTGGAACTGGGGAGACAACGAGTAACACCTTCTGAACAGGTAGGGCATTGTTCCATTGCCTGAAATGAACATTCACTGCAATATTTTTTAATTTTGTTGTTGAAGTCTTAGTTGTTTTACTCAGAATGGAATATTGAAAATGTAAGCATGGGAACCTTCCATAAATAGAATCAATGCACCTAGCACTTTTCAGACAATTGAAAACACTGGATTTCTGTAGAGTAATTCTGTTCACTTAAAGAGCTCTGAACAGATTTGTATCAGCAAAGAGTCAGGACAGTGCCTTTTCTTAAAGGAATTTCCATCTTCCTTGTTTGCTATGTCAGGAGTTTGCTGCTAAATATAGGTTGGTCAGGCAGGTAATTGCTGTGTCTTTAGGATGATGCCCTTGCTGAAAGTAGTTATCAATATAGTTATGGGGCTATGATAAAGCTCACCTTTTTTTTTTTTTTTTTTCCTTTCCCCCATACATCCTTTTTGAGAGTGTGTTACTTACTGTGATAAGAAGGAATTTTTTTTTTGTGGGATTCAGTGCTTTGTTAGTTGCAATAACACTATCTCATGTTTGAGAGAGAAAATAAATCGTGTCCCATAGGGACACATGGTCCTTTCTGGAATAATGGGACCTTCAGTGTGAAGAGGCTTTGCCTTAGATACGGAGGTGCTTGCAAAAGAGAGAGAAAAATAATAATAATAAAAAAATCCCCCAGTAACTGATGAGGATGATGTGCAAGTTAGACTGGTTTTCATTTATTATGTAATTATATGGAGAACTCTCTCCTTTTGTTAGCTGTGAATTGTATATAGTTCCTTTTACTTGTAAAACTATAACAAAAATATCTTCTTAACTTCTGTAAATTAGGTGGAGTTTCTGACTCAGGCCCTTCAACATCTCCAGGCATGCAAGGAGATATGGAAAGTTCTGAAATTAACGGGTAAGCTGGGAGGGGTGTCTGTTCAACACACTTACTTAGTCACTGTGTTCTCTGAAAATACAAGGCATGTGGAATTATTGTCTTACATCAGGACTGTTGAAGCAGATATATGGCAATATGATGTAAGAATTGACAATGCCAACAAATTTATTCTGAAATAAAGTTTTGTTACATAGCCTGGATTTGGAATTCTCTTTATTTCTATCCTTAAAATCCCACAGTGTTGATTATCTCAGGACAGAGACATTTCACTAGATTGGAGTTCTTCTTGCAGAGGTTTGTGGTGTGGTAGCCTGGTTCTTCCTTGACTTCTTCTCTAGACTTTAACCAGCACGTGAACAAGTCTGTTGCCCTGAATGAAGCTGAGAATGCCTTTTAGATGTAGAAGTTAAGGTCTTTGTGGTAGTTCAGTAAAGCTTAGTTGGGCATTTGTATCAGGTTTATACCTTAGCGGTTCTGCTCTTCTCCCACCCTTTTTCCTGAGGGCTTTCCTACCAGAAGGGGGCCAAGTCCTGTAGAAGAATTTGAAGCTGATGGTAACTTCTTTCATAAGCTTTTGAGTTGGTGGCATTCTGTTGTCTCTTTTACCTATCTCTGAAACTGGCTTTCCTGCTAGCTATTACTTTTGGCCAGGTTGCATGTGTTTAGCCAATTACAGGCAATGCAAATTTTGGGGAGGGGATTTGAGGCGTGGCAGTTGGTGGGGTTGTTCATTGGGCACCTAAGGTTTCTGTTCAAGACTACTTTTGAGTTCTACTTGCTCTGCTGTTGAATCTGAGTACCTTAATGGTTTTTCTGCCTCTTGGAAGGGAAATATATACCTTGTTGTACACCATATGGCTTTAAGAAGATGAATCATTATGTACAGGCAATTATGTCTTTCCCGTAGGAGATTTTGCTAAAGACCCAACAGAGACTTTGTTGCTGCTTTATGAATTTGAAGCAAGATCCAAACTTAATGATCCAACCCTCAGTAACCTTATGGAGTCAGCGTGGGAGCAGCCACAATTAGAGGTCAAGACGCTAGAAATCATTGCATGTAAGGACTGCATTTGTACTTTCATAGTTCTTCAAGTCATGAAAAACAGCTTATGTCACTCTTCCCTGTTCTTTAGAGGTGGCCAGGGTTATTGTGTATTGTGCAGCATGCAGAAAATGAACCTAACCATATATGTTTTGTCCTGAAACGAAGATACTTAGGATCTCAGCAATACTGGAAGATCTGTATTTTGAAATGTCATCGTGTTACAAGGATGATGAAGCAGTAATTTGTGATGTCCTTCCATTTCTAGAACCTGAGACATTTGTAGAGGTTGTGAGTCTGGAAAATACTGTTCAGATCAATGTTTACAAGCTCCAGGCTGAGCAAATGGCTCTAGTTGATTCATGTCCTAACGGAAATTTTACGATGTGGACTTTGGCTAGAATTGCAGTTTCAACTTAGTGTAGTTAATTTGTAAATAATCCTTCTCTGTGCTGTAGCATGCCTTCATCACAAAGTTCTAGTCATGCCTCCTTGAGAATACAGACTAGGAACGAAGGAAGATGTGTAAAACGTAGAACTACCATGGCAAATCTGTGGAAGGGTTTCTACAACATTGCGTAAGCACCTATTAGCTCTGTTGTCTTAAGGTGACACGTGGGGGCTTGGAAAAACCGTACTCAAATCCTACACCTGCCTAATTTTTCAGTCTAGATTTTCATGTCCCAGGAGACAATCAAAAGAATACTTATTTCTGTAGAGCCCATTGGTATTTTTGGGTTACTGTATGGAAAGTATGCAGCAGTGGTAGTGCCTGTAAATTATGAAATCTGTGCTTCTGCTTATAGTCCTCACTGATGATGGACACACTAAGAAAATAGTAGAGAAGCATTAGTTTGTGAACAGCCCAGGCATTAAGCAAATCTTTTTTCAATTCTGTATTGCAAGGGATATCTGGCAACATGCTGACCATGAGATTAAAGTCTAGCTCCAGTCATTTTTCTTTTCTTCTCTGTTTACTTTTTTTTTTTTTTTTTTTAAGCATTAGCAATGGAATCTCCAGCTCGGTATCCTGTACTGTGCAAGAGAGCTCTGAAGAGTGCACTGAACCTTTACAGAAAGCAGACTGCCATTGATGCTGTGAAATTCAGGTTGGTGTTATCACATAGCTTTGCCAAGAGCCTATATGACTGGAAATGTGATAGGGAATAAAGCCTTCAACTGGAAAAAGTGGATTTTACGTTATGTTTAAGGTTCTGATAATTGCTGGCCAACCAATCTACCACTGAAGTAGAACTGTCTAACAGGTGTGTTAACTGCAACCTATTTGCTAGGCATATTTTCTGAAAGTCTATTTACAATAAATGAATCTATCGAGGAAGGAAAATGGAAATTGGATCTAGAAAGTGTCTCTGGCTGTTTCTTATTACAAGAGTGTTCGTTCCAAGTGCTGTGCTGCAGCAGTGAAGTAGTGAACTAGAAAATTAAGACAAATTAAAAGCTAAGAAGAAAGCCATGAGCTGTAAGTTAGTGATTTGATGCCATAGCACATACACAATTTATTCTGCTGGGTAACCAACTCTGTAGCAGCTGTAGCTTGTGGAATCTGAAAAACAACCTGGTGTGTCCTTCTCTCTCAGCTATATCTCATAATGGATTTTTTTTTTCCTTCTTATCAAGTTCTGTGCAGCAAACAGCGAGCACAGGTGACCATTAATACTGCCCTTCTCACTCTGCACTGAGAAAGGAAGACCTGTTTTCAGAACCCATGTATTTGTTACTGATTTTCTAAGGACACTGAGTACTTAGCTGTTGGTGGTGAAATTAGAGAACGTATCTTTGTCCTTGCTGTCATGTATAGGATCTCATGAAAACACTACAAGCCCAGCAATTAAAATAAAGAAATGCTTGCTGCTCTTGATTTTCCTTTTTGCACAGCTTCTATGAATAAGCTCTGATGGTAGGAAAGTGTATGCTTCTGCTGTAAGAATATCAATGTCCACAGAGGTGGACATATCAGGATGGCAATCATGGAGGCCCAAGTTAATGTGCTAAAAGCTGATGCTAAAATGTAGCTGTTCACTCTGTGCATGTGATATTTAATGTTTCCTCTTTCACTCTGTTTTGGTTCCCAGCAAATGCTTACATAGTTTGATTAATCTTTCTCTGCCAACTGGAGTAACAGACTTGGACACCTGTGTGCTGCAAGAGGTGTGGGGCTACTTTGAAGATGCTCTGAGTGTAATCAGCAGCACAGTAAGTTGAACAGGAAAACCAAAGTTTGGGATTTCATTGTGAGCATATTTAAAATTTTTTATCATCAAATTGAGAATAATTAGTGGACTGAACATTTTATAGTCGTTACATATGAAGCAGCTAAGACTTCTTCAGTAAAAGATGCACTGAAATTACCTCAGAAGGAATGGTTTTTCTATATTTATAACTGCATTATGAATTTTTCTTGATTTGTAAGGGCTTTTTTAGAGACATTTAAGGCCAAATTTCAGTGCCTGTTTTAGAAACTTCTTGATCTAGAACATCTTTCTTCCTTTTGCTTTCTATATTCTTATGCTGAATATGGTATTGTAAATGTAGATTACTTTTCTGGATCAGTTTAAAGCTGGGTAAAATTTAGATACCCCTCTTTCTTTTTTTTTCCCCCCCCCCCCCTCAAATGTGTCTTGTAGATGTACTTAAGAACTTACTGTGCGATTGGTTTTTTTTCCAAATGACCTAGAACTAGATTCTTGTGCTGTCAGTACTTATTGAACCACATTTGTTCTCGAGTGCCTTGTTTCTGTAAGGAGAGGCTGATGGAGAGTAAAATCTTTCTGTAAGCATTTCTGGTATTCCTTTAAGGCCTGAAGCATGTGCTGTACCCTGATGGCAGTTGTAATGAGGAAGTCAGATATTTCTACTTAGAATTCATAGCTAATGAGTTAATCAGTTAAGGAGTATTCCTGTTCTTTTGGACTAGTGATGCCAACAGTACATTTCATAACTTCATTCCAGCGCATGGCTGTTTCTTTAGTCAGGTTTGAATGCCACTTCTTTTGTAAAAAAAATGACATAAAGATATGCTGTTCCTTGCTTTCCAAAAAAAGAACATGTCCACATTCATACCTGCCTTTTACTAAAGTTCTCATCTACAAATCTGGTGACGTTCTGGTTGTACAGAACATTATTCACACTGGTAAACCATTGCCACAGCCTGTAGAAAAATTCTGAAGACATCAGAAACTGCTTTCTGATCTTCAGTGAGTAGGTCCTGCTGTACAGTGCTGTTTGGAGAAACTGCTGGGTGCTGCAGCAGCAATTCCAGCCTGTCTGCAGATGGACTCTTAGGAAAGCATGCTTCCATTCTAGCATAATTCTCAGTCCCACAGAACTGTATTTCTGACCTACCCATAAGTAACTGCAACATGACTTCTCCGTGCTGGAAGCGAGCTGTTTGACAGCAGTGCAGGTGGGCTGTGAAGTACAGGATAGCTCTGAAAGAGTTTTCCCCTTTGCTTAGGGGAAAAGAAGAATCACTGTTCTCCTATGCTGTTTACTGCTCCAGGATAGTTACCCAGAGATGGAGATCCTTTGGCTGATGACGAGAGCCTGGAACACAGGAATATTTCAGTATACTGTTGGCAAATATAAGGAAGCAGAGCAGTGGTGTGGATTAGGAATGCGTTTCCTCAACCATCTTGGATCTCTGAAGAAAAGCTACGAAGGCCATGTAAGCATAAGCAAATGGATTTGAGGAATTGGAGTGGATGTCTGGGCTGAATTTGATAGGAAGTTAGTAGTGGAAGGGAGGAAGTGAAGTTTTGTGTTGAAGGTATGGATCTGAGTGAAGAAGCCACTACCTGTGATCTTTAAAGATTTTCAAGGGCAGGATGGTACCTACATATTTTGGGGAAGCTTGATGCTAATAAAAGTTTTTTTCAAAGTGAGGCTGGAATGGATTTGGTATGCAGTAGAAAGAATAACATAGTGCCTTTTTACTGGAAGGACTGCACAGCTGGCTGACAGGGAGTAAACTTGGGACCGTTTGTGGCCATGGGGAATTCCTTGTACCTTGCCTGCTTTCACTAAAGGCAAGGTGCTGTACCAGTTCACTTCAAATCTGTTGCATGAATACTTTCAAGCATATTTTTAAGTCTGTGAGGGAGAAATTTCAGAGCTACTACCTCTGTAGAAAGCAACTGCTTTTTCTTACTCTGTCACAAGTAAGCTTCTCTCTGCAGTTTTTGGCTGCTGTTCCTGTCTTAATTGCAGCACAGTACAGCCTGGCTGGTGTATGCAGTCATCATTTATTCCCTTATGCACAAGCCAATCAATCAAGAACTGGTTGCAACTTCTGTGTTATTTTAAGTACATCAGTTCATACAGTAAGAACAGGTTTATTAATTGATCTAAGACTCAGCTATAAGCTGTGCTTTATGTCAGTACGAATAAATCCACCTTTGTGAGGTGCTGCTGATTTACACTAAAGCCCTGTGTTTAAATCTGTGCCAAAACCTTTACATCAATCTGAAATCCTAGCTTTAGAAGCTGGTTGTAGTCTCCCACCTATCTCCCTACTCCTGTTCCCTGCCACTACTTTGTGTTATCTAGTTGAATGATACAACTTTATCCACCCTTGTTGACTCAGACAACCACGGTGCTTATATTCTCCAGATGATTGGTCTTTATAGTGAGGTTCTGGACAAATTGGACAGAGCAAGAGAGTTTCTTCCAAATGAAGAATAATGACAGCCACAACTGCAGAAAAAGAGGACAGCAGTCTCTCTTGGAAACATCCTGCTGCGTGAAAGAGGCTGTTAGCTCTGCAAGGGCATGGGTCACAGGAGCAGTGGGAAAGAAACCAGCATCTCCCTCTTGTTGGCAAAGTTATGTACTTTTTAGGAAGTGTTCATTGAATAAATGTTATTGTTTCCCCTCTAGGGAATAATTTTCATTCTGTGGAGCTATATAACAGAAACAAATATGTAAGTTTTTCATGAGATGGGCCTGCTGTTGTGTCACAGGTTAATTTAAATGTCTGATTTTAGGAGTAAGTGGCACTGTGAACAAGGAAAGTGTTCCAAGACCAGGCATCTCCTCTGGGTGCCATAGCTGTCTTCCTGCATAAATATTTATCAGACTGTTTACTTTTCAATCCATTTCATGGACAAGAATTCAGAGCTGTTTGCCAGGATCACAATTTAGTTAGAATAAAAAAGAGCAGGTGCTGTCCAGCTCACAGAAAAAAGCTAAAGCTTTAACTAAGAAGAAAGCTAAAGCTTTTTTATAGACTGCTAACTGCAACATGCCAGGCACAGTTCAGCATCAAATTCCCCCAAATCCATACAAAAACACAGGCTGGTGAGTGGATGGATCCAGCTACAGCTGGATTGCCTACAGAGGTATATCCCAACTGAAATTCAGCATGGATAGGGATGATGGACTGAGGTTAAGAGATATAAATAGTTCTGTGCAACCACTGCTGCTTCGTTGGCAGCTTCAGAAGTAAGATGGCCCGTGGATACATTTGTATGATCTACAACTGGACATACATCCTATAAATGAATTCTGCTGTTTCTGTAAGAGGACACTGAAGCTCTCTCAAGGGACATTGTACCTACAGTCATTTTGGGTCCTCTTGTTTGCTTACTAGAGAGCTGTAAGTGTTTTGACCAAGATTTATTAAACTTTGATTTAAAAAAAAAAACCCAGACCTCTAAGTGTATTTTCCTTATGGGCAGATTCTTAAAGCCTCTTCAGAAAGAGCACAGGGCTGCTAACAGCAGGATGCTGGCTATGGAAAAGAAGAAATTACATTAGTTGTACTCCATTCTGCAAGACTGACATGCTCTGAAAGAAGAGCTTAGTGTGCTTAGTGCAGTGCGCTGGGAGTGCTCTGGTATCCTCAGCTGGAGATTATTTACCTGGTCTTATTCCCGAGGTCTACCACAGGGCCTTTATTCTTCCAGCTTTGGTCACATAAGCAGCAGAAGCCACTTCCACTGAACTTGTGTGGCATTCCCTCTACGGTACCCAGACACATCAGCTGGGCTGTCTGACTGCAGGTGGTTCCTGGGAGACAAATAGGAGGAGGGTTTGTCTAGAGCAAATTCTGCACCTAGGGAGCTCAGTTCACTGATTTAGATCTCTGTGAGCAGCTGCTTTCAGATTTTTAATGAGCAATGCACTGTCTGTTTAACTAAAACACCTTTGAACCCATAAAAAGCCAGGCCTCACCTGTCCCATAAAATCCTGCTGGAGTCACAGTTTTGCAGACATACACTGCATCACGTTAATGCAGGCACAAGGGATGCCATGGAGCCAGAGGTAGTCCTTGCTGCTTGTGTGGCTCCTTGCTACCTGCCTGGCCACCTTTAATTATGGCTCTCAGTTTTGACTTGCACAACCAGGTAAAGGTGTCATACTGTACCAGACGAGGAGGTCACGGTTGCCCAGTAAGTATGGCAGGTAATTACGTACAGCCACTGAAAGGCAGCAAGCATTAAAGGTGTTTTTGCCTACAGCCAGAATTGTTTGCATTTTTTTCCTTGGAAATTTTTTTTTTTCCCAGTTTGATTTCTCTTGTGCTACAGACTTCACTAGTGAGGCCAAATCAGCGCAGTTATTGGCTCTGCTGATGGTACTTCTTACCTCTTTGCTGCTTGTTTTTGCATTGTACACTTTATTCCAGGCTTAGTATTTGTCATAGGTTTTAAATAGAGCAAGAATTCCTCTCTGAGTTGAATCAGACCTTAATTAGCTGAATTTCCAGTGGCCATTCCCAATAAGCAGTTTGCATGCGAGCACCCTACTTTGCAGGCTGAGTTTCCGGGTGTAGATGCAGGCTGGCCCGTGCAAGTTAGGCTCAGTGTTTATTTTTCCAAGCTCAATGTTGCATTACAGTCCAGTTATTCCATCCAGGATGACTATGGGACATAAGTCTTCTAAGTCAGCAAGAGCTGACGTGGAAAAATAAGATTGGTTCTGTTCACTCCTCGAGTCTTCTCCTTTTATTGATCGGTTTTGTGCAGCAGCTTGGCTTCAGCTTGGTGAATCTGGAGATCCTGAGATGTGAGCAGATGGCTCCAGGAGGTGGCATTGCAGCCGTGGTTTCTGATTTGCACATCACAAACTACAGCGTGTGCTGGGTGTTTGCTCTCTAACTGCAGAGTTGCTCCCGGCTTTGCAGAACACAAATGCATCCTCCAGGGCAGTAGTTCACAAATCCCTCACCCTCAAGCTGGTATTTATGCCCTTTTTTCCTAATCTGATAATTTCTTAACTGTTTGGGGAGCAGCAGGAGTCTATAGACAGCAATAGAAATGCAGTGTCATGAAATGGTCCGTGTGGGCTGTGCCCACGGCTGCCTCCCACTGCACAGTTTGAAGCATTCCTGTTACTGCTCAGTGTTCTGGGGAGGCAGGGAGAGGGGCTGGCCTGGCCACTTGTGCTTAGGTCAAGCCCGGAAGAATTGAAGTGATTACAGTAAACAGAAATCAAAGTAATTGGAAGACGACTGAAGCTCATTAGAGGATTGGGCAGAAGCTTTTGTCAAGTAGTGCACTGGAACTAAGAATAGGGAGGAAGGACCACTGTCAGCACCGCGTGGTCCCAGCACGTCGCTGCTCCCAGTCATCGCCTCCCACGTGCCTGCACCATCAGCAGCTGCCACGCTGACTGACCCCCACAACCCACTGCTCCTGACTGGCGTTGAAAAGCTGAAGTCAAACCCCATCCCCTTCATTTTGGAGGCAGGGATATGAAAGTGAAAAGCAGGGAGTACCTAAGGGTTCTTCAAGGGAAGAGGTGACAGTGACTTTACCTCCTTCACAGCAGATGCTGTGGTTCCATGAATCCTGCTGGGGAGCTCTGAGGAAGGCAGAGAGAAGTAATCCTTGAAGCTTATGCTGCCAGGCATCAGGAGCAAGAAAAGCTGTATATTCAGGTGCCTGCACCTCAGGCACCAACAGGGAAAAGCTTTTGGAGAAAGCTGTTATTAAATTCCCTTAAAACCCTCTCCCATAGCCTCAGAGGCACCGTGCTCTGTGCTCAGCAAGGAGCAGAGGGTCAAGTAACTGCAGCAACTGCAGAGACAGGAGTGTGCAGTTGGAAAGGAGAAAAAAGACTTCAAGATTTAAAGACCAAAAACCCTCTCTCCTTTGAATTAGCTGAGCTCAATGACAAAGCAGATTCAGCCAGGAAGGTGTAATGCCACCCCGTTCATCACACGGCTGCCAGTTAACGCTCCCCTTCCCTGTATTTAAAAATACTACAAAAAAACTGGTTGCCTGTACAGCTTTGTGTCTTCTGATGTATAAATAACATGTTAAACTGCAAAAGGGTGCTCTGCATTAGCTGGACTATATATACCCACACATACATACAGACACACACTGTGCTGCCTTCACATCCAATGCAGGAACAATGAGGTAGCAGCCTACAGACCCCATTAACAGCGTTAGCTCCATGCAGTTCCAGCTGTGACTCCAACATGGTGTCATCCAACCCAAGTCAACCTGTGTGACAACAAGAGAGAGCTCATCAGTGGCCTGGTTGTGGCTGCAAATAAAGGAGGCCACTTCTTTTAGGCAAGTTCTCAGTGACAGCCTTACAATATGCCGCAGTTTTTTTTTTACTCAGTGTGATACCTGCAGGACTGAGGTTTGCTGTGGAAGGACCCTATCATAATTGCTGAGATCAGCACCAGAAAGCAGACCTGGCACCCAGTGCCACACTCCCCAAGAAGGCCTCCAAGACAGAGTTCTTTGCAACTCTCTGTTTATTAAAAATAGACGTCTCCTTGGAAGAAACACTGGTAAGCAACGAGTGTTGCCGTGATCGATTCGCTACTGCCAGCTCTGCCATGGAGCAATCAGCTTTTTCTCCATGTGACTCGAGGAGGGAGACAGGCTGTTAGAAAAAGAAATGACAGGAGCCGTGTGATTTACATCCTACAGATGTGTGGTTCACTTACTCCACTTCTCCAGGGACGGACGTCTGCAGCACCCGGAGCAGTGGGCAGGGCACGAGGTGCTGAGCTGGGATCCATGGCCAAAGTTCACTCCTTTAGGGCAGGTCCTGCTGGCAGCAGAATCCTCCTCCCCGCTAGCAGCGCTGCGTTCTGTCCCAGGAGGCTGCTTGGTCCCCGTGGGGCTCCTCGTGATGCAGGATGAGTGGAGGCAGCTTCCCACCAGTCACAGCGGGTCTCATGCACTCTGTGCCCCGTGCATCCCCTCCTCCAGGGAAGGGGACTGGCACCCGCTGCGTTCGCTCACCCCTGTACAGGAACAGCCTGACTTACCTGCTGGCAGTGGCTGCCTATGGGCTGGTGCCCAGGGCTGTGCCTAGGGAGCAGTGTGTGCAGGGGCTTTGTAAGGAGACAGCTCTCCTCCCTCACCTGAGTACCCCACGCTGCAGCTCTGAGGCTGTGAGCTTCCCCACAGCTCCACGTGAGGCTGTGTTCCATGATGGAGCCCCACTCCAGATGCAGCTTCCTCCCAGAGGAACATTCCTCAGCACAGGGCCCCCTCTCAGCACTAACACTGCCCCATGGAAAAGCCCCAGCACAGAGCTGCGTTACCCCATCCCCACAAACTGAGAGCACACAGCACCCACGTCAGCTTCCTAAGGTAAATTTGGGAGAGGGAGTACAGCCCAGCTTCAGCAAGAGGAGTTCTGCAGCGAGGTCAGACAGAACCAGCAGAGGTGAGTGCTCCTTCCCCACCACCTACACAGGGAGCACTGAGGGAGGAAGGTTTCAGCTGCTGCTCAATTCTCACTGATCTGGAAAATGCTGAGCATCCATCCAAGGCACAGCCAGGCTTCTTCCTGCTGGTGGCCAGTGCCAGTGTGCTGCCACGAGCCAGAAGGGATCACGTCACCTACAAGCACGGGGCCAGCCCCATCCCAGCTATTCCACAGCAACACAGGACAGCGAGTACATTGGTTTCATGTGGCTGGTAGAGTATTTCCTAGCTAAACACCTCGGATTTAGATTCTATTTACAATAGAGCCAGCTTAAAAAATAAGTTAAAAAACTGGATTTTATACCCGTTCAGTTCATTATTAACAAGAGAAAAAAAATGGAATAATGAAGGAAAAAAAAAACAAAAAAGCCAACACAGCAACACAATATGGTTTTGGTTTAACATCAGCTTAAAAAAATAGAACCAAAAGGAAACCTCTCATGCAAACAGATACGGTGGCGTGTAAAACAATGTGCAATTTAATATGTAGCATCATCCATTCTCTCGCTCTGCAGCCTCCTGCCCAGGCTGTAGCTCCCAGCCTCACTCAGCTCAGCGCTGTGTCACCTCCGGTCCCTTTCCTGTGGGTGCAGGGCTGTGGGCTCTGCTCCCCGCTGCTGGCAGGAGCTGGGTGGGACAGAGATGCTCCGTGGTGCTGCCTTTGTCGCTTCTGCCCACGTGGATTCCCTCTGCCCAGCAGCTGGGACAAAGAAACTGAAAGATCCTTGCCAGAATACAGTACCTTTGAAGAGGTCCCTCAGGTTTCCTAGTCCACACAGATAGATATATATAATATATATATAATATCTTTCTCTATATTATATATAAATTACATATACAGATAAATAAAATGCCTTCTGCTGCCTTTCTGTCGCGCTGTTCAGAGCTGCTAGACAGTCACACTTGGGAAAAAAAAAATGCCCCTGGAGCTCTGACACCAGCTCGTGTTCTCAGAGTCCCTTGTTTCACTGGATTCTTACGTTAGTCCTTAGCTGCCTCCTCCCATCTTGACTCTCGGTTTAGTTAATAATAATAATAATAATAAAAAACGACTCTTGAATGGGTTCTCGTCTGTCTCTAATGGAGCAGTGGGAAGGTCCATGCAGGAATGGTGGGAACAGTCACGTGATGAATGAGATCAGTTCATCCCAACAAAAGAAACAGGACTAGAAAACTCAATTTTGCGACGATCTAAAAAAGGGGGCAGGAATAGTTTCCATATCCCACCCCCTTGGGGCAGAGGGCTTGGGTGGGGTGGGACTTCGGATCTTCTGCTCGCAGGGAAGCAGGTGGGGGTCATCTTCAGAGCTTCTCTGGGGACGGGACCCAGATGTAGTGCCCGGATTGGTCCTCGATGATCTGTTTGATTTTGCTGTAGATCTCCTCGAGAGAGTCTCCTTGTACGATGGCTGAAAGAGGAGAGAACAACAGGGACCCTGAGCACGGGGCAGTGCTGCACCTTCCCAGCCATGAGCTATGGGAAGGCCTTCCCCACAGCCAGGGGGCCGGGACAGTGCAGCCAACAGCGAGCGCCCGGCCTGTGTCAGAGGAGCTGTGACAGGCATGCGGTGACACAGAGGGTTAAAGCAGCGTGGCTGAGGGGATTAGCACGAGCTCGAGCTGATCCCACGCCGGCAGAGCTGCTGGCGTGTGTGAAGTGCCAGCCAGACTCTCACAACAGCCACTAATCAGCTTTGTGAACCGTGTCCCACGGCCGTGCCGAGGCTCCGGGCACTGGGCCCAGGCACCGGGCAGGCTGCGGCCTTCCAGGGATCTGCAGGGACCAACACACGCACCCCGAGGTGCTGGATTTGTCCACCCAGCTCTCTCCTGTTACTTCCTACACTTCAGGATGGGAGTTACAGGAACAGTGGATATGCCCCAGCAGTAATGCTTTCCCAGGGACCAGTGACAGCCCTGCTGCTGAGCACGGACAACACAAAAGGCTTCAGTGCATTTCCTGCACCAGGAGATGCACACAGTGGGCCACAGCTTTCTGGTACCTCAGCTGCCTCTGTAGCCAAGCCAGGACCGTCCTCCAGTGCCTCTGTTCCCTAATTATAAAGTTCCTGGCACAGAATTCCCTACAGCATCCACCTCGCTGCCCATTACTGACTTCTTTCATCTGGGCTGGGCTGCAGCCAAGAGCATTCCTTCCCCAGGTCAGCCACAAGCCTGCAGTCCACGTGAGGCTGCCTGACGGCGTGCTGAGGGCTTGGCAGAACCACTGCGTGCGTTTCCTTGGTGTTTGTCCTTCCTGGAAGAGCAGCCTGCAGCTCTGGAAGCGCTCCCCAAGACAGCGTCCTGGGGAAGGCTCTCACGCTGTTGTACCCATACAGCTGCTCAGCTGAGATTTGGAAAATGTTCTGCCTGGGATTTTTCACAGTGACTGCTAGGTGGGTAACACAGCGCTGGGCAGGATTATCATTCCTCAGCTTTGGAGGGCACGGGTAGCACAATGGAGGGAAGATGGAAGACCAGTTTCCCTGCCTCTGTCTGCAATTTTCCAGAATTAATCACTCGCTACAAACGTTAGTTTCTTAATGCACAAGGATCCCTCTGTCACGAGCAGCTGATCTCTGCAAGCACGAATTGCCAGGCAGCCTTTCGCTGGCTCTTCAGCAAAGACTCAGGAAGTCAGCCAAACTTCCAGTCCTTTTGGGAAGATGTTTTGTTGTAATAACTCAGGGCAGTTTCCACCATTTAGGTCACTAATGCTTATCTTTCCTCTTCAAAATGACTCTGTTCTCATTTTCCCCAGTGCAGGGAGTTATCTATGAATCTATGTTGTGCTTCCCCTACCTGTTTTCTTTCTTTTTTTTTTTATTACTATTATTAAAGTTGGTGATAGGCTTTCACAACCTCAGAAAATCCTGCCTGACAACTTCTGTCCTCCTCTTGAGCTGGTTTACTCTTATCCAGTGATCTCTGAACAGTCCCTTTGTACAGCCATGCTGGCAGAGTGCCATTTCTTTTTGCTTTGACAGAGCTGGACATTTTCTCATGACCCTGCAGTAAGACAGTGCTGGTAGAGGTCACAGCTGCCAACTGGAAAAACAAAATTAAATCAGACACGAACCTACTCAGGACACTCACCTGTAAAATACTCTCCAAATTCTTGCTCGAGTTTCATGGCTTTGTCAAAGACCTTGTTGGCCTGTTCGTATGTCTGTCTCCGGTTCATCTCCCTGCCGTGCACAAAAAATAGGAACTTAGTGATGAACAAAGGCAAAAATAGCCCACAGGCCCAGGGTGCCTGGGAAGCCTCTGCACACCAGCGGTGCAGGCTGTACAATACCCAGCTCACAGAGGCAGGGGCCTTCCCCACATGCCCTTTGCTGCCTTGGCAGTTCACCTCAGCTTCCAACAGTTCTTATGGCCCCCGCTGCACCGTAACACAGAGAAGCCCAGGCAGTCCTCTGAACTTGCAAGAGCACAGCAAAAGTCTCCCTGCTTCCCCGAAGCCTGTCACCGCTCTCCTTGCCTAGGTTCCCTCATGTTCATGCACAATAAGCAGCTCTATGGCTGCTGGCCTGAGAAGGGCTTTTCCCAGGCTCCTTGGTGCCAGCAGAGTCTCTTTTGACCTTTAAGTCCATCTCTAGCTACGGAATTTTCTCACAGGTAATATTCTCTGTTGATGCTCGGAAGATTTGCAAGCTCAGGGTCCCTGCCAGGGCCAGGAGGACAAGCTGCAGGTCCCCGAGACACGCAGGAAGCATCTCCTCCAGCTGTGGGCTGTCAGCAGCTCTCCTGGTTGCCTCCAGGCCGAGGTGAGCAGGGTACCTCAGACACATCTGTGAGCATTTTAAGACTGCCCATGGAAAATCCTCTTTGGTGCAGACAAAAGGCTTTAAGCCAGAACAATCCATGGAGACCGGGTGCCTTAGACCCACTGTGGATGTGGAGGCACCAGAGACAGTCATGGGCCCAGCTCTGATTCACAGGGAGAAGTTAAGCAAGCTCTGCTGCTTTCTAAAATGCAGAGGCACCAGAAATACTGAGCCCCCACTCGCCAGGACTGCCCACCCCGGAGAGGCACAGACCGTGTCGCTGCACTTACATGAGCGCTTCGATGGATTTTGGTTTGATGAAAATGGCAATGGGATAAAGTTGTGCTTGTTGCAACCTCTTGATAGCATTGCCAGATACATCCAGGATGCAGTGTTTCCCCTGGAAAGGAGACGATTGGGATCAGACCTACCCACACAGTCTGCTCCGTGCAGAAAACAGCCTGCTCACAGGGACACGCTTACAAAAGAGAAGAGCCACAGAGGTGAAACACTGAGACACGAGCCAACTCCCAGTGCCCTTACATTCCTGTCTGCTTAGGGACTGAATTCTTCTCTGGACACTTGTAAAGCTATTCACAGCCGTCAGCGCACCCCAGGAGCCCTGTGCAGGACATACTGCTCTGCCAAGAGCAGCTGGGCACCTCTGCCCTGGGAAGCCCTGAGCACAAGGTCGGTGCCGCCAGCGCCAGGCCTTTGGGTGGAGCTGGGCTGAAGGAGCCGAGGCACCGCAGTGGAGCAGCATGGCTGAGAGGAGCAGTCCCACGGCCTGGCAGGGCTGTGAGGGAGCACTCGCTTAACGTGGTTACAGCCCTTCATGAGCAGCACAGGGAGAGAAGAGCGCTGCCAAACACGTCCCAGGTTGGGCCAGGCCCAGGAGCGCCGCTGGCACTCACCCTCTCCGCGACCGCCCGCACCGACTGGATGCTGGTCCCGTAGAGATTGTCATTGAACTGCCCGGCCTCTATGAACTTATTGTCCTGGATATCTTTCTCCATCTGTTCTCGGGAGACGACGAAGTGGTAGTCCTGTCCATCCACCTCGTTCTCACGCCGAGGCCTGGTGGTGTCTGGAGGAGAGAAGGCCTCAGGAGCGGCCCCGGCGGGACCCACCCCAAACCCACGTGTCCCCACGGCCCCAGGGCTGGGGGCTCTTCCTCCCTGCAGCCAGAGCCGAGCACCCGCTGGGACTTACGTGGCACGCAGGAACCAAACTTGTGTGGAAATTCAGAGATGAGGTCGTCGTTGATTCGGTCCTTTGTAGGCCCCAGGATGATCACCGGCCTCGCGTAGTGAACTGCAAGCAAGAGCCACATCGTGAGACCGAGCCTGTGCTCTGGGAAGCTCCATGCAAGTTTATCTCCTCCTGGCTGCATTCAAAATCCTTCACATCTGACCCAGGTGATCTGTGCAGGCAGGTGAAACACTGCCTTGAACGCCTGCATCTCCATCCCACTGCCAGCACGAGGCTGGCCTGGATGCAGGAGCTGCCCCGGGGACAGGGGCATGGTCACAGATCTGCAAAGCTGCTCCGTTCCTGGGGCAAAAACCAGGCAACCAGGACACCTGGACATGCTGCTGGGTCCTGAGTCTGATCTAGCTCCCAGCAAGGGCAGGCTGCTGGGGGGCACTGCTTGGAACAGAACCCTAGAACATCCCAAGCTAGGAGGGACCCACAAGGCTCATCAGCCCGGCTCCTGGCTCCACACCCAAAACCCAAACCCTACGTCTGAGAGCGGTGTCCAAACGCTCTGTGAGCTCTGGCAGTGCCCCAGGGGAGCCTGTTTCATGCCCACTGCCCCCTGGTGCAGAACCCTCCTCAGCTGGGGACTGAACCCAGCTCTTGGGCTGGAGATGGCCCTGGCCACCCACGCACAGGGCTGCAGGCTCTGACGCCCACACCCAAGCACCAGCACTTACTTTCTTGCCGTGTCACAGGTTCGTATGACAGGATAGTGTCCTCTTGTCCTTCTGAAACAGAGCCAAGGAGAGGCAGTGAGCGCCTGCAGCAGCTTCCAGCCGCCAGCACCCCACGCCCTGGGGATGGGCTCTCACACCCATCCAGCTATCAGCCCTTTATTCACGTTAATTATTCATGTTTCAAGTCTCCTCTTTCCCTCCCCTCTGCTGTGGGCTGGGCACAGCCAGCGGGTGCACTGTGGGCGTTTAGAGGACCCCGGGGGTAACGGGAGCCCTGGCTGCAGCCAGACCTTACTGATCTCACACAGCTCCAGGAGCACTTGTGCTGCACACCCAGCACGTGGCCATCGCCTCCCGCAGCACCCGCTGAGTCTGCTGTGGGCTGGGAGCCCACCACCGAGTCTTGGTGGCTGGGAGAGCCCAGGGAAGCAGCCAGGCTTGCCCCCAACCCCTGGGGCCACCCGGCCCTGCACGCCGAGATGGGAGCTGGCCACAGCATCTCGGTGTCACCAGCAGGAAGGAAGAGCCTCCAAACAGAACCACCACTGGGAAAGGACGAGATGAGAGTGCACACACACACAGAGTGAGGAGGTGAGACAGCAGGAGAGACGCACACTTACTGGAACTGCTCTCGCTGTCACTGGTGTTTGATGTCACGCCCTCTGCAAAGCAACCAGAGACAGACCCCCCTCAGACCCAGCGCTCGGCAAGGGCACACGAGCTGGCACCCGGCCCTGGCAGCCAAAGGCAGGGCGGCACCACGGGGAGTGCACCCCGGCACCTGCTGGGGCGGATGGCATCTCTCACCCTTTGTCACTCTCAGGGGGAACAGGGGATGTGTGGGGGAACCTCTTGGCTTGGCTAGGCTGAAGGGAGGGGAAGTGCTGGGAGCGGGGCTGCGGGCAGGGCTGGAGGAGGGAGCGGGTGCAGCATGCAGACGGAGGGCAGGGGACGGGTGCTACCTGCGGGACGGGCTGGGACGCACAGAGACGAGACAGCGACAGGATGGGACAGAGTTTGGGGCTTCGCTTGCTTAGGCTGATCCCAGTGCTGTGACCTCCCCGCAGAGCTGGCTGGCCGCTGCCCACCCCAACCCTCTGTGTGGCTCCGTGGGGCTTCAGGAGCTCCGGGCACAGCAGGGAGAGCTGAGCTGCTCTGAGAGCTCTGCAGCTCCACGCGCTCAAAGGAAGTTGGCAAGCTGCTTTCACCTGCCCCTGAGGGATGCTGCTCCCTCCCCGTGCTGCGGGCAGTCCCCACGCGTGTGCTTGGAGCACGGCCAAATTCCCCAAGCGAATTCCCCCGTCCCTCCCCGGTGCAGCACCTCCGAAGCCCAGGACCCTCTGCCCGCGGGGTTCCTCGTGCCCTGCACCCAGAGAAGCACAAACACCAGGCAGCAGCGGGCATGCCAGCAACGGGAAGTGAGCGATGCGCGTTGAAATTCCACTTACTCAGGTTCTTTGCTCCATAATAATCGTCACTTAACCCAGGGAAGTCCTGATTTCACAGACAGCGAGAAGGGGGAGAGGGGGAGAGAAGAGAGCGCGGGAGAGGGGCGGTCAGAGAGAGGGGAGAAGAAGACAGAGCCAGATGAGCATTAGTGACAGGAGTGCGCAACGGCCCAGAGCTGCAACTGCAAGTGAGGTTAAGAAACGTTTCCCGGCGACAGCACCGGCAGCCGAGTGCTGCTGTCTCGCCTGGTGCTGCCGACCCCCCAGCACAGCCCTGCACCCCAACTGCTGCACCCTGAGGCCACCGCGGGTCCCCTGGAGCTGCTCCGCCAGGGATCAGGAGGGGAGCACAGCCCCGGCACTGCACAGCTCCAGCCCCAGCTGCTGGCACACGGCTCCGATGCGTTTCTCACTTGGTTTCCCGCAGGGTACAGAGGCTCCGGCCTCCCCCAGGTCCCTCTGGAGGGGTGAAGAGCACCGCTACACCTCTAACAGCATGGTGGGGAGGAGATGCTTTCCCCCACCTGTGTGCAAGAGCTGCCCGTACCCCAGCACTTGGACTATGGAAACCTGGGGGAAAGGACCTCCCTGCTGCAAGCAGCACGCCGGGACAGGCAGTGCAGCAGAGCATGGCAAGGGAGCTGGCTGCAGGCTTCTGCGACGTGGCCAGCAAAGAGCACGGCCTGCCCCATGCCTGTGCCATATGTCCTGCACTGCAGGGCTGCATGAGAGCAGTACCCCAGCAACCTTCAGCTGTGTGCACCAAGCTGACCCAAGCCAGGAAGGCTGCGATGTGACAGCCACGCTGCATCAGCACCCCTCCACCTTCCTGCTCCCTGCTGTTACCCCACCTCCTGCAGAGCAGCACAGCTCCCATCCCCAATGCTTCCTGCAAGCTGGAGCAGCAGCAGCCACCAACCACGGCTGCACTCTGCATGCAGGGCAGGGTGCCCGCACCCCACAACAGAGCAAGGGGAGCCAGGATGGGAAAAGCTTCCTATGGCTGAGCCTGCCTGCTGCAGGCAAGTCTGTTCCATCAGAGACTCTCCAGTGTGCCCCACTGCTTTGAGCCCAGCCGCATGCCCTGCACGAACCTGGACACACAGCCTTAGGCCACCATCGTGCTGGCACTGAGGTCACTGAGCCAAGCCCAGGAGAGCAGCTGGAGGGGTACAATCCTTGTGCTGGGACTCAGGCAGGAGCACTGCTCTGCCATGCCCACCTCCTCTCCTGAAAGGTGCAAGGATCACAGCTCTCTCCACAGATGCTCGCTGAAGGAGTGGATGCAATTTAGCATGTGGAAAGAGGAGGGGCTGGGTAAGGTGAGCAGCTGTGCCCAGCAAGGGCAGGCTGTTATGTTCTTGCACTGGGGAGCGGGGAAATGAGCGCTTCCAAGAAGTGTGAGTGCTCCAGGAGGAGCCTGGCAGCTGCCCCTCAGCAGCTCTGCACCAGCACGCTTCCCCTGTGTGCCTGCTCCCAGCTCCAACATTCCTGATGTCAGGATTTGGGGCAACAAACTGAATGCCCAGAGCAGCTCTAAAGCTTGGAGGTGTCCCCAGGTTACACCCCCCTTCTCCCACCCTCTCCAACACGCAGGATGTGTCTGTGCACAGCCCAGCAGGGGCCAGGTCTGGGCATTCCCCAAAGTCTGGAGCCAAGCACCAAGGATGGGCCTCAGCCGCTGCGTGTGGGCAGGGCTCCTGCCAGCAAGGGCACGTGTCCCTCATGCCCACGGGGTTTCACCCACAGTTAGGGCTTTGAGACTGTCAGGAATAGGCAGCCAAGAGTCACCCTATCGGAGGCAGTAAGCACAGCCAGGATGTCCCCTTCAGCCCTTCCAAGGATGGGGGATAAGCCTGTGCACAACGCAGCCAACCCTTGCGCTGGGAGGGGAGCAGCCCTTGGCAGGCAGAGGGAGGGAGCAGAGCCCACAGCACATGGGAGAGAGCAGGAGGAGGCAGAGCAGAAGTTTAGGCAAGTGTAAAGTTATGAAAGGATGAAGACATCAAACATGAGAGAGAGAAAGAGAGAGCCAGCCCGTGTGGAGATGCGGCCAGAGGCAGCTGGGCTTGCAGCGGCTGGCAGAGCCCATGCACAGGCCCTGTGGTGGGACTTCAGTGGGTGCACAGGGATGAGAAATACAGCCAGGGGGTCCTGCACCTGGGTGGCACCTCCCCAGGGGCTACAGGAGCTGCTGCTTTTATTCCAGCCTCACACTGCTGCCTAGCTGCTGGCACAGCTGATGAGCACAGAACCTGATTGGAGCCCCATACAGCCACAGGGGAAGGCAAGACAAGGTGCTGAAAAGGTGCCGATTCTTCTCCCACCAGCATCCAGCAAAGGGGGAAGGTGCCCTGTCCCCACTCCTCCCGAGGGAGGGAAGCTGCTCCTTGGGTCAAATCTGTGCCTGACTGTGGCTGGGAGGAAGGCCTGGTGGTATGGCAGGACAGACACAAAGCTGGCCTCTGCCTGCCTCACAGGAGCAGCACGGTTTGCCTGACACACGCTCACTGCCTATGGAAACGTGTCACCTCTCTCCTCCCCGAGGCAGGAGGTGGGGGCTCGGGGGTCACACGCTTGCCCTCTCTGGCCAGCTGCTACTTACGTTCCTGTCCGCTGCTCTCCTGGGCCAGGTTCTCTTTGCTCTTGTAAAATGGAAACTTTCGAGAGAGGCGAAAACTCTTTTTACGTTTCGTTTTGATCAACTGTGAAGAACATGGAGATGGAAGGGAGGACAGAAAAAACAATGGCGTTTAACGCATGCAAGGAAAATTAAAATGAAGAGACAATGAGGGGCTGCACCAGGGCGGTTACCCTTAGATGAAATCATGGAGATTACATGGAAACTGTAATGCAGGAAAAAAATTAAGTGCAGAGAAAAATGTGTTTTAGGGATGTCGGGAAGCTGATGAGCCGATCAGCAGCTTTGCAGGAGGAGCAGGGCCCTTCTCCCTGCCTCGTCCATTTGCTCTGTGTAAGGGAAGCTGTGTCCACCTGCACCAGCTGCCTGCTGCGGTGGGACGTGCTCTGCTCCCATCACCGTGAGGACACCCCGCTACCAACCACGTGTCCCTCATCAGCACCTTCACAGCCGCCCTGGCCCCTCTGCTCCCACCCTGCACAGCTGAGGGGACCCGTGCTGGGCCGGGCCAGGTGGACACGTGCCTGGGGAAAGTCCAATTGCACCGCTCCGTGCTCTGGGATGGCTCTGGCTGCCCTCCATGGGAACACAGTGCTGGCTCTTGGATCATCCTGCCCCGCTAGCTACCGGCTCGGTGTGCCCTGCTCAGCCCCAGCACTCACCCGGTTGGACTCGATCATGCCGGTCCTGGCATGGAACTTCACTGTTTTCAACCGTGCTCTCTCCTTCTTCTCCACCCTGATGGAAAGTTAAAAGGGAGAGAGATGCTGTTAATCCTGCACACGGGCTCTCCCTGGGATGCTCATGCTGAGACCACTGGATCTGCCCCACGGCACAGCCCCAGCAGGTCCTGAGGCCCGTGGGACCAAGGCACTGCCATGCAGCTCCTGCTGATGGGCACTCACCTCTTCTTGCTGGGGATGACCCCGATCTGCTCGCTCTCGCCGTGGGGTGTCACAAGCCTGGCTTGCCACCACTCATCATCGGAGGCATTGATGACATGCAGGATATCCCCGTAGGAGAAGCTGAGCCCCTGGCTGGGCAGGCAACTGTCCCGGGTCCGGTCATAGTCAAACAGGGCTCTGCAAAGGGGCAGAGATAGGAGTGAAGCCCTCCCCTATGGAGCCAGCGGCAGCAAGGACCACAAACAAGCAGCAGCACTGCCTGCCCCTAGGGTGCTCCCACCCTCACACATTCCAGGATTTTAAACTGAACTTTTAGGAAAGCTTCTGCTGCAGCTGACTGCAGTGCAGCCACCAACACACCCTCCTAGCCCAGGCTGAAGTGCTCAATGCGAACCCCTGAAGAAACAGCAGCCCTGGATCAAACTGGTTTGTGATATTAGCTGCAAGAGGCAGGCAAACATTGAAGACTGTGGGCAGAAAGCAGGCAGACAGTCAAAGGTTCAAAGTTAGCAGCCTCAAGAATACAACAGCTTGTAGATGGTACCCCAGGGTGAGCTTTCAAGAAGCCCTCACTGCTCCCCTTTGCACCAGAGGGCAGAGAGGATGCCTCCTGGGTGCTTACCATGCCCAGCACCCACTGCCCTGTCCCCATCTCTCACGTCACCTGCTTCCCTCCTGGCTGTGATCGTGTCCTGCTGCTGCTGGGCAGTCACACAGGCAGCCTGCAGGGCACATGGAACATTCACCTTTATTTATGCACAGGGGTGTTTTATTCCAGAGGCTGTGAATGGTGAATGCATCTCAATGTTTATCTGCTTCCACAACTGTTCTTTTTCAAGTTTTTAAATACTTCCCCTAAGAACAGTTTATTTAGTTTACAGCACAGGAGCTTCATCTTCAGTATTAAATTATCCAGCTACGGAAAAGATTATTATTTTTTAAACTAAGGAAGAGGAGCACTAATGCTCTTCCTGTGCAAGGGACCGAAGCTTTATCACCTGCCTGCACTGCAGCCCTTTGCCACAAGCTGCTTTCAGTGGCCTCATAACTCATTCTACCAACGTCACATCTCAGACCAGACCCATCTTCCCCAGATATGTCCATCCTGGAACAAATGCAAGCAGTCGTTCAGAGCACTGGTGCTGGCAGCACAACTGGGAGCCCTATTTTCCCTCCTGAGAGGTTGGCCCCACTCTTCCCCCAGGCAGAGTTTGGGGCACTGTGAGCATTTCCTGGGCCAGCAGCTTGGCTCAGCCAGCTGCCAGCCCCATCCAGACAGAAAAGAAGAGAAAAAGCCACAATAAAACCACCCGCTGCCCTGCTCATCACCTCCTTCCACTATGAGGAACCCTAAGGGGGTCTGAAGCAACACAGCACAAGTCACATTGATTTTCGAGCTCAATCCTTTTAACTGTAGCTCCATAAATAGTAAAAGCAACAGGCGTGCTGCGCATCAGCCCCCTGCAGAGTTAGCTGCCTAGCTGACTCTCCCAAAAATTGCTTCCCTGCTACACTTAATAAGAACCCTCTCCTTGCCTGGCACAGCTGATGGGAATCAGCACAGGTTTCCCTCCCTGCAGCGGTCTGTGGCTCTGGATGGGCTGGGGCTCCGCTCTCCAGGGAGGCAGAAGGAGCAGCAGCAATTCTTGCACCAATTCTGGTACCATCACAAAAGCTGCTGCTGCTCCCAGCCCTCTCGATGGGCTAAATCCCAAACACCATGAAGAGCTGCCACAGCTGCAGGGACAGCTACAGCGTGATGTGCCTTTCACTAAGCTGCCAAGATCTACCTGCAGGACCTTGTTTTTGGTGACAGTGTGCACGCTGGGAAGAGCCAGCTCATCTCCCAGCCCAGAGGGAATCTTATCCAAGAAACTGCCCCTGGTGAGCACCCTGGACTTGGTGCCCACAACAAGCCTTCCACCTCCCAGGCACCAGAGACCGTGAGTTCAGATGGCAGAACCCATTTGCATGGCTGAAAAGAAGGCCTTGAGGTGGCTCTGGGGCCAAGCCAGGCCCTGCATAGCCCCATGCCAGCCTCCAGCCAGGACAAGGACAACAGAAGGACCACAAAGCAGAGTTGGATGTGCCCTTTTTGGGTCACATCCTTCTTTGTGACACTGTTAAGAGTGAGAGAGGGGAGCAGGGAGCCCTTTGGCTCAGGCTAGGGGAGATCCCTCAGTGTCGAGGCCTGAAGGTTCGATGCAGCCCTGCACGCAGGGGTTCACTCAGCTCTCCTTTCCCCAGCTCGCTCAGGGCAGTCACTGAGAGGCTCTTGTGCTCAGCCCCTCAGGATAAGAGAAATGGAGAGCAGCCCCTAAGCACAGCACGTGGCACGCGGGCGCCGGCAGCAAAGCACCGCGGGGCCCTTCAGCTGCAGACAAGCGGCCCTCACAGGCACCTGCTCCCTGCCAAAAGATAAGGCTGCTGCGTGGCTGGCACGCCCCAGCCAGACCCACCATTAGGAACAAGAGAGCAATTAGGAGGAAGGAGGGAGCAGGGCTCTGGAACCGGCTGGGCAGGTCCCTGAGCCAGCTGCGGGCGCTGGGCCTGCAGGCACCCAGCCCTGCCAGCACCCAGGGCAGCAGTGCGGTGTCCCCAGGCACGGGGCCCCGCTGGCCAGGCCCTGCCCCACTCCTCCCAGCCTCCCCTGCCCCCCAGCAGAGCACTGAGGGCCGCACAGCACAGGTGGCGGCAGGGCCACCTAAAAATCTGCCACCAAAAATCTGTCCCTGGGCAGTGTGGGAGCAGATGGCCTGGCTGAGGGCAGGGGATTGGTGCCAGGCCTCGCTGCCGGTGCTGGGCACACAGCCGTCCCCAGCCCCTTCCCGCCCCAGGCGCCGACGGACTTTGCCCTGTGGGAGCCGGCCCGGCCCTGCTGCGGGCTGCGAGCACCAGGCCCCATGCTGGCCCCGCTGACAGGGTGCGGGGAGCAGCACGGCCTGGCGGGGCTGACTCAAGCAGTTCGGTAGCGAGTCCTGTAATTGGTGTCCTGTCCACAACGCAGCAGCTCAGCCGGTTTCAGGCAACCTGCACTCGAAACCACCCCGCCCAGCAGGGCTGGGGCAGCCCTGGCAGCTCCCACACGCTCAGCGGGGCAGCAGGTCCCAAACCAAGCCAGGCAGTGCCTTGTGGAACCTCACGCAGCTATCCCAAGTCCCAGGCCGGGTTCACACCAGGCACAGTGTCCCCTGTGTCCCTCTGCACAGCACAGCCACGCTGCAAGAGATGCAGCCTCTGCTCATCCTCCTCACTGCAGGGAACGGGCAGCGTCCCTCGCTCCTGCCAACCCCCATCCACAACAAGCTGCGCGAGGCGACAATTTGTGGGGTTATTTTATGAGCAAGTTGAAGTTGCTTGTTAGCTGTCAGGGCGATTCTCACGGCAAGAGGAAGCACTGCAGCAAGTGGGGAGGGGACAGGGGCCAGCAGGGGCATGGCACTGCCCTGGCGTGCAGCATGACAGAGTCAGCGCCGTGCGCTGCTTAACCCCTGCCCGCTCTGTGTCTGGCTCCGAACCAAAAGCACAACTCGGGATCAGAGCCATAATCCTCCTAAGAGCTCATCTCCCCTCCAGCCAGATCCTGCTGCGGGAGCAGCTGGGCAGGAGACAGAGAAGCCAGTTAGTGCTGAGCGGGTTTGGAGAGCGCTCCGCATGCTGCTGGGGCAGCAGTGGGGCTGCGGCAGAGACCCGAGGGCTGCTGCCGAGCTGGGGGTGCATGGCATTGCCTAGAGGCAACAGGCACTGCCTGCATCGGGGTTCCGGCTCACTGTGCACACCACTGCCTGCATCCTCCCTTGGATCTCTCCATCCCTAGCAGCTCAGCCCAGGAAGCAGCTGCCCAGCAGCAGCACAGCCCAGCTCCCTGTTTAACAGGTATTTAAGTGCAGAGCACTCAGCCCTGAAGAAACAGTACAAAAACCACTGCTACACCCTCCAGGCTTCATGCCTTATTGATAACACCCGCTCCCCTTGCCTCGCAGGGGTGGGGAAGCACATCTTCCCCATAGGTCAGACACCCACCCACAGAGGTGCTGCACAGGTGCAGGGATGCAGTCCTGGCTGCTGCGGGTGCACCAGACCAGGGATGAGCTGCTCATCTGTAAGGCTGCCCTGACATCTCCCCTCCTCGTTCCCAACCACCGGGCACGCCCAGGGGAAGCACAGACACCTCCTGGAAGGCACACTCCTGACATGCACCCAGCAGTCCCTCCCTTGGGAGGAAAGGCCACCTCCTCCTCGATCTGAAACGTGGAACGAGGCAGCAAGCAGCCACAGACCTGAGAGCTGGCACTGACACACAGGGCGAGCCTTACCGGACGTAGAGGGATCTCTTCTCGCTTGTCCGGAGCGAGCCAGAGCCAGAGCTCATGCTGCTGTTCATCATCTGCTCTCTCAAGTCGTGGATCTTGGACTCGAAGCGGCTGTACTCTGCGGGGAGACAGAGGGTCAGTGCAGGCGGGGGTGCCCCCAGCTCCCTGCCAGCAGCCCCCAGTAAGCACTGAGCGACGCACCTACAGCCTGGCCGCGGCACCCTGCCCGTCAGCCCTTCCTTCCCCATATGCAAACATGGAGGATGGCAGGGGCTGCCCTGCATGCCCCATCCCAGAGCTCCCTCAGAGAGCTGCTGCCTTGCAGGGCTTCAAAAAACACAGGGAGAGCAAAACCTCTCAGGGACTGTCACCCGCTGGCTGACGTGGCCGGGCATGGCCATGCAGCACAGCCCCCAGCCTGTCCCTACCTCAGGGCAGCGACAAAGCACAGCCCCGCAGCCTTAGGGAGGGAGAGGAGGAATCCACCTGTCCTCACCTACATCCCAGGCAGCGCGAGGCCCTCCAGAAGCCACCGGCACCTCCGGCAGCAGCAGGACGGGAGCTGCCACCACCCCAGCACCTGCAGCTCCTCCTCCCCACGCTGCGACCTTCAGCTGGGTGTAAAGGTCGGCCCCAAAGCGGAGGGCGGAGGCACCGGCCCCGCTCACCCAGGACGGGCAGGGAGGGTGCTCCCAAGGCTTCCCAGGCTTGGAAGCATTGTGCCTTTCCAAGGATTACGACAGCTCTCATGGTGGCACAGGTGACACACGTTTAAGCATGGCACTGTCCTTGGTGCACATCAGCAGAACTCCCATCCGTCCTCAGCACCTCAAAGCACCCAGGCTCACCGACAGCGTGCTCCAGGTTTGGGCACACTGAGTTACATCCATGTGCCTCAGTGCAAGCAAACCACACAATCTCTGCATGATCTACCTAGAAAATCTCTCAACAACAAAACAGTTAATTTTTCTTCCTTCTTTTTTTTGTTTTGTTTTGTGAATTGGAGTACAGCGATGGCACTGAGCCCCACAACCCAGCTCTGCTGCCCGTGCACGGTGCTGCCCCCTGCACCACACTGAGCTCTCCCCACTGAGGGGTTTTGCAGCCCAACCTGCAGCGCTGTGCCATGCACACGGTGGGATCACTGCTGAGAAATGCGCTGAGGCTGTGTCTGAAAGCCCCCAACTCTGCACAGACCGCTCCATCAGCGCAGCCGCACGAGGGGCTGGGGTTATGCAACTGCAGCTCAGCATTTCCTGGCTATCCAGCCCCAACCTGTGCAGCCAGAGCCAGCTAAGGATTGCCCTTCTGCACAGAGTTGCTGAATTTTACTAAAGGAAAAAAAAAAAAAGAGATGCACCATAAACCCCAGCCCGCACACAACAGCCCTACAGCCACACAGAGCCGTGCTGCAGCCCCAGCCTCTGCAGCCTGCTCTGCTGCAAACCCCAAACCCCAACATATGCAGCACATGGGAACCTGCCGTGTGGGACAGCTTGCTGAGCCATCTGCAGCTGCCTGCTGCCGCGTCCGGGCTCAGCAAGGCGGGCTTCCTCCTTTTTGCATCTCACCCTGCACTCACCCCTCCTGCAGCCTCTCTGCACGGCTCGGGGGCCATGCAATGGCTGCACTCCGTGCTGGCCCATCCTCCTGCTGGGTGGGCTGCACCCAGGGGAGGTTGGGACACACTGCGCGTGCCCCTGCTGCTGCTTCACCCTGCGCTGTGCAGCGGAGGAGGCAGAGCCCAGGGCAGGGGGAGAAAGGAAGCAGATGGGTCGGCGTAATGCAAGTCAGCACCATGGTACAGATGCTCGCAGGCATGTTAAAATTTCATGGACAACGCTCCCTGACGCGAAAGTTCATGCACGGGGTGCATTTGCTCAGCTCTTATGGAGAGGCTGCTGAGAGGAATGCTGCTAGATGGAGCTGGGTGAGAGGCAGCCTGCTGCTGGGGCACGAGCTGCTGAGCCTCGTCCTGTGCCATGCCATGGGGCTGCCACCCGCCCTGACGCACTCCTAGGTAACCCCCAGGGAGGAAGGACAGTGATGCTGAGCACCCCAACAACACATGCTGCAGCCTCACGGGATGCAGGAACCCCCCCTGTGCTCCCAGCATCGAGAGGGAGGGTCAGCATCACCACTTGCACAACTGCTCACCTGGGGGCAATGCTTAGTTCAGTGCAAAGCCAAATCACTGCACCAAAGCAGCACTTGGGCACTCACCTAACTGTGCCCGGAGTGGAGTTTTGGTGATGCAGTTCCCAATAAACAGAAGGAGAAGACAGAACCCTGAGCAAAACCCTGCTGGCAGCCTCTCACCCTGCACCGGGGTGGGTTGCAGGATCCATATCAACGCAGATAAGGGGCATGGCTGTGCCACAGCACTGTCCTGGAGCTCTGCGGGAAGCACAGAGCAGAGCCCCATGTCCTGTGGGCTCCTGGTAGAAACAGAACTGCGACAGTGCATGCAGAGCTGCTCAGTCCCATCCCTAAGTGCCACCCCCTGCTTACAGAGCTGAGCAAACCCACAGGACTCCTCACAGGGCACCCCTGCACCCAGCTGGGCACCCGCAGAGGGCAGGGCAGCAGCAGCGGCACAAAGCCACCGACACGGGACAGGAGGTGTGAGCCACACAGCAGCTCTGGGCGGAGGAGGAAGAGCTCTGAAAGCAA
The DNA here is from genome assembly GCA_013396635.1 of Penelope pileata. NCBI lineage: Eukaryota > Metazoa > Chordata > Aves > Galliformes > Cracidae > Penelope > Penelope pileata. The sequence goes on along the minus strand of WBMW01005039.1, from coordinate 393,664 downwards.
AACCAGAGCCTCCCTGCGAGGTCGGGAGCAGGCATGGGATGCACTCAGTGCAAGCAGCCCCTGTGCTGGAAGAGCCTCCTCGACAGCAATGGGCAGACAGCCTCCAGCAGGCAGCACTGCTATCTCAGCTCCCTGGCTGGCATCCACCTTGCCTCTGCACCCTGGAAGCAGCAGCTCGGGGAGGTGTGTGCCAGCAGCGCTTCGCTCATCCCCACCGCCCGGCACTGACACAGCACCAACGTGGTCAGGACACACTGATCAACCCCAAAAGTATGTAGCAGGTGAAGTCACGGCTCTTGCTGCTGCACCTGATGCCAGTGGGAGGAGCAGCGGTTTGTCCTTGTCACCTGGCGAGGTGACAAAGTGCCACCGTGCTCCCGTGCCTCTCCCTGCCCCATGCACGTGCTCCCAGAGAGGGGTCTGAGCCTGCAGGGCACAGAGCAGCCCCATCCTGCTGCAGAGGAACCTTTGGCCTCTGCATTCTTCCACACGAGAGCCCAAAGGGATTTTGGCTGTGCAGGTTCCAAAGCTCTGGGATTAGGCACCCCCAGGGCCATTGGCTGCTGCTCTCTCTGCCCTCGCAGTGGATAACGCATCCTGTTTGTGACAGCAATGGCTTCGCTTCCACTGGAATTGTGATCCTCATGCTCAGTGCCCTCCACCAAACCCAGCAAATGGAGGCAGCACACGGCGATGGGGCTGCTCCCCAACACCCTGCATGCAAAACAACTGCTGGGGCTGCAGAGTGTGCAATGGGAGAATGCACTGCAAGAGAGCGTCGGAGAGCAACCCCCGAGCATGCACGAAGCCCATTGCACGTGTGCTGCTCTGGGTGCTGCATGGGCCAGGCTGGATGCAGTCACCAGAGCATCCCAGGGAGGGAACTTCCAGCCCAGGGCACGTGGAACCCACCATGAGCCCCACTGCTCGACCCTAGCAAAGACTTTTGCTGATTCCACACAGCTCCGAGCACGCGGGGAAGCACCGAGATGAAGAAAGCTTTGCACCTCCTGGAAGTCACAGCAAGGTCTCAGCAGTGCCCTTGCAGCACCCGGCTCGGAGCTACGCCACCGTCAGATTTTATGCTTAAAAGCAAAAGACATCAAAGCACCACTCCTCAGGGCCTCAGGACGTGGGACTGCCAAACCCAAGCACTTGTGATAACAGCGGACAAAGTTCACAGGGAGGGATGCTCAGGGAGCTGCAGACAGCTCCGAGCAGCGTGGCCCTGCCCCAGGCACCCCAGTGCTGCCCTCCCCCAGCTCTGTGCTCCCTTCCACCCCCCTGGATCGGGTCACACCAAGAAGGCACTGCCTGCAACCCATGTGCCCAGTGCTGCTGTGCCATGCCCAGGGCTATGCTGGGTGCTGTGCAGTCCCGGGGAGCAGCAGCGGCAGCCGCTGACATCCCGGCCGCAGCAGAGAGGGGTTTCCAAACAATTTGTCCCATTTGACATTTAGAAACCGCTCTCGTTCGCCTCTTTGCCAAATCTCGAGTGGCCAACGGAGCCAGAAATACGAGAACATTAAGTGCTTCCTGGAAAGAAGGAGGGGGGGACAAAAAAAAGAAAGAAAGAAAGAAAGAAAGAAAGAAAAGCAAAACAAACAAAAGCCCCACCCCCAGCACACCCCTGCGTGGCACTAACGGCGCCCGGAGTGCCCCCGCTCCCCGGCACGGGACACGGGCGGGGACATGGGGACAGGGATGGGGACACGGACCCGCGGGGCAGAGCAGCCCCGGGCGGAGCACAAAGAGCCGCGGCACCGCCACCCCCGCGGGGGTTGGGGCTGTCCGGAGGGAGCGGAGCGGGGCGCAGCTCTTTGTCTGCCCCGGGCTGCAGGACACCCATCCACCGGCAGCGGCAGCTCCTCCAGCAGCCCAGGCCCCAGGGCCGAGCGCGGAACGGCCCCGAGCCGCCACCGCTCCGGCTCCAGCAAACAGCCCCTCCCGGAGCCGAACCCTCCCGGCGGGGCCCGGCCTCCCCTCCGGCCCCGCTCCCGGCGAGGTCCCCGGCACGGGAGGAGGGCGAAGGGGGCCCTGCAGCCCCGCTCACCTGCAGGCCGGCGAGGTGGGAGGCGGCGGACCCCCGGCAGCAGCCCCGGAGCCGCCCGGCCCGCACACAAAGCCGCGCAGGCACAGCCGGCGGGACGCCGTCGCTCCGCCCCAAGCCGCACCGCCCAATCAGCGCCCGCGCTTTCCGCCAAGCACCGCCTCCCGGAGCAGCTTCGCGCCAATCGCGGCCCCGCCCCTCCTCTACGAGAGGAGCCCCGCCCCTCTATTTGCATACAGCGAACCGCCCCGCCCGCATCTTAATTTACATACAGGACACGCCCATCGCTTCGTTTGCATACGGAGCCCCGCCCCTACCTTCGGGCCGGTACTGCGCGATGATGGTCACCGACTGCCCCGCCCGCTTCAGCGCCGCCGCCGCCTGCTCGTGGGTGGCGTTGCGGAGGTTCACGCCGTTCACCTGCGGGGACAGCGCCGTGTGTCAGCCCCCACGGCAACACCCCGGCATCCCGCAGCCAGCTCTGCCCCGTGGGACCACCACCCCATGGGACTGACACCCCACTGTCCCCACATCCGCGTCCCCAGGGCGGTGGGTGTGGTCCCCCCGGGGTGGGCTTGCCCCGCTGGTGGCTCACCGAGAGGATGCGGTCCCCCCTCCGCAGCTCCCCGCTGAGGTCTGCGGGGCCTCCGGCCAGGATGAAGGACACGAAGATGCCTTCCCCATCCTCCCCCCCGACGATGTTGAAGCCCAGCCCGGTGGAGCCTTTGTGCAGGATGATTTTCCGGGGCTCCCTGGAGGGACAGAGAGGGGACACGGGAACGTCACGATGGGGCCACTCATGCTTGGACAGAGGGGTGACACGAGATGGAACATGGATGGAGACGGGATTGCACATGGCAGTGTCAAAGGGCACAGAGGCACTGGGGATGGTGCCAGGATGGGGCGAGCGCACCCCTCACACATGGCCCATGGACATGGCACATGAGCAGCCTGGGATGCTTTGGTGATGACTTAATTCTGGCACAACTCAGACCATAGGCAGACACAGGGAGAGGCAGAGATGCTGCAGGAACCGAGGAGAGGAGGGTCCCTTCCAACTCGGGGTGCTCTGTGCTGAGCAGTCCGCGAGGGGGAGGAGGCAGCAGGGGAGGAGGCAGCAGCCGGGATGGCTCAGGGCAGCAGTGGGGCCCTGGCAGGGCAGCACCATCCTCTAGCGGCCACTGGCTCCTGCTGCACCGCCCTCTGGGTGCGGAGCTGCTCTCATCCCTTTCTGGCCCATAAAGAAAAGCCTCAGTGCACATGGGGTCCGGTGGGGTCGGGGTCCCCGGAGGAGGGACAGATGGGTGGCACTGGGAATCGGTCCCTCCTGCCGTGCCATGCACATGGAGAAAGCAGAGCTCCTGCAGTGCTGCATCCTCCTGCAGTGCCCGGGCAGCACAGGGATGCAGAGTGCACATGGAGAGATGGGGCCTGGATGCAGGCGAGTGCTGCAGAGGTTGCAGAGCACAGCAGGGCCTGGCTGGGCACTGGGAGGTGAGAAATCAGCAGGGTGGCTGCGATGGCTGGGGCTCTCAGGGAGGACCTGCCTGCCTCCACCAGCACCACAGGATGGGACCATCCCAGCCTGGATAAGGCTGCAGCAGCTCCAGAATCGTGCTGCAGCCTTGCTGCTCACCATAGAGCCAACCCTGCTGCTGACCATCAGTCCTAAGCTCACAGCCCGAGCCCCACATCCAGCCCTGGCGCCGAGGGTACCAACCTGGCCTGGGGATTGCAGCACCCGGGTGCAGCTGATCTGGGGTCCCAGGCTTGGGGAGCCATACCTGCACCTAGAGCCGACCCCTCCAGCCCTTTGCTCCCCGCATGGCACTCACAAACTGAGACTTTCAGCCCCAACTGAGGCTCAGCACATGACAGGACACAGGGACGAGGTCGGGGAGAGGAAGGGAAGGAGGAGAAGGATCAGGGACTGGGGATGCCCATGCACGGTTCTCACCTGGTGAAGTCTTCGTCCCCAATCATGTGCCGAGGGATGGGCGAGTACCGGGAGGGGGTCACCTGGGGGGCGACGGGGTAGGCAGGCTTGCTCTCCACGCCACCCAGATAGCCCAGACTGGAGTTATGGCTTATGTGGTTGTCAGCCAAGGCTGAGAAGGCTGCAAGAGAGGAGACAGCCATCAGGAGCAGAAATTGGCTACGGTATAGGTATGGAGCCCGGCATCTCCCGCCAGCTCCAGCACGTGCTGTGCCCATCCGTGCCCCGGGGCTGCCGCCTACGTACTGCTGGCGTAGTCGGGGGGCGCGTACATGTCGTTGAGGTGCAGGCTGCCGGGCTTGGCCACCTTCAGGTACACCATGTCCGAGGTGTTCTTCAGGGCAGCCACTGCCTCCTCGTGCCGCACGTCCTGCAGGTTTGTGTTATTCACCTGTGGGGATAAAGGGGACAGTGAGACGGAGGATGTCCCATCCCGCAGCACCGTTCTGGTTGGGATCCCAGGAAAAAGGACCTGGGACCCTGGCTGGGCTGCAGGCACGGGGCTTACCGCCAGCAGCCGGTCCCCGATCTGCAGGCGCCCGTCCTTCTGGGCAGCCCCTCCCTCGATGATCTTGGTGATGTAGATGCTGTTGTCCCCAGGGATGTGCTGGTTCCCGATGCCACCGGCGATGCTGAAGCCCAGTCCTGGGGGAAGCAGGAAGGTGGGGGGGAGCGGTGAGGGCAGCTTGGTGCAGCCATCTCACCGCGCTTCCCACCCCAACCCGGCGATGGGACACCTCACTGCCCTGTCACCATGAGCTTCACCGTGGGGCTGCCCAAAACTCTACACCCCCCCTGCAGCATCCTGCACCGCGGCGGTACCGCCCTGCATCCCACCCGCAATGCCCCAGCGCTCACCTTTGGGTCCCTTCATCAGGTTGACCTCCATGATGGTCTCCGGTGGGGGCTGCCGGCGCCGCACCACGAGCCGCACCACGGGGCCCGCTTCCTTCAGGGCCTCCACGGCTTTGCTGTGCACCACCTCGGAGACGTCCACGTCGTTGACCCGCAGCACGCAGTCGTTCACCCTGCGGGCATGGCACGGCCCTGAGCTCCTGAGCATCACCAGCGTGTGCCACCGCGGTCACCTCCACCACCCTCCTGTGGCTGCACAGATCCTTGTGCAAGGGGAGATGCCCGGATCCTTCAGGATGAGGGGGTGTGCAGGAGCCAAAATGTGGGGTGATAGCAAGATCCCACCCCAGGAGTGGAGGCAATGGGGGAGGCAGCAGGCACAGTCCCCACACTGTGACCACGCTAGAGAGGGGCGGTGGGGGAAGGATGGATGCTGCCCTGAGGTGCTGGGAGGAGATGGGACACTGATGGCAGGGGGATCCCTGCAGAGAGGACCCGGCCGAGGGGAAGGGGATGGGAGAGAGTGGGGTAGGAGATGCACAGTGGGAGAAATGGGGCTGGGATGGCACCCCCATCCCCACACACTCACCCCAAACGTCCGTCCATGGCTGCCGCTCCCCCAGGGATGATTTTGGTGATGAAGATGCCGGGGTCATCTGGAATGTGGGGGTTGTCGATCCCTCCGGCTATGCTGAAGCCGAGGCCGGAGTTCCCCTGCGGGAAGCCCCAGGCAGTGTCAGCCCCACGCAGCACCGCAGCTCCCCAAACCCAGCGAGCCCCATGGGAGGGCAGCGGGGAGGTGGGCACCCGTCAGCCCGGCACGGAGCACCCAACAGATGGAGCGGGCGCGTGGGAGCCGCCAGGACCTCCCTCACCACCACGTCTCTGCGAGAGACTGAGGCAGGCAGCGAGGAGGGGACGAGGGGGTGGTCCTTGGCGGAGAAACCTCCCCTCGCCGGCAGCTCCCCAGGAGGAGACACCATGGGCACAGCCCATGCAGAGGAGTGAGGCTCGGGTTGGGCGCCGGCAGCCCCGCAGCTCCGTACTGTGTCTCAGCACCATGGCACACATGGCCAAAGCATCCCTACTCAACCCCAGCGGTGCTGGTGCCCGAATCTGCTCTAGGATGGAGGTGACACCTTGCAGCATCCCAGCACAAGCGGGTGCTCCTGCTGCTCGCGGGACCCCGCTCCAGCACACACTGATGGGCACTGCTCCCAGTGCTGTGCTTGATGCAAGTGGACAATTACTGTTTTTTTTTTTTTGCTCTGCCTTGAAAATCAGATGGCTCGCTGCCTTGTTTTCTCATGCGGAAGAGCTGACACTTAGTCACATCCTACTGTGCCCGCCTCTCATATATAGAACCATGCTCTGGCCAAGCTCTGTCCTGGCTACATGGGGCCCCGGGGGCTGCTGCTCACCCATAGAGCATGGGGAGCACTGGGACCCCCCCCTCAAAGACCCATGGCCATGGGGCTCTAAATGAGCTGCAGCTGCCTAAAGAGGATTCCCAATGTCAATGCACCTGTCCATGGAGGGATGTGCTGCGGTGCTGGTTGAGAGATCTGGACATGATCCAGCAGATGGTTGTTGCTATTCTGATAAACCAGAATAAATCAAGTTCAAGGGATTTCTTTGCTGGAGATGTGGGGACAACACCGGCTACAGACACGTGCACTGCTCATTGACCATGGCCACACTGCTCTGTGGACAGATCTCCTGAAGTGCTGCCATGTTTGCCCTTGTCCTCACAGCAAGGACAGGGATTCCTAACAGAGGAGCAGCTCTGGGATGTGCAGGGGCTGTGTCTGGGAGCCCAACATGGCAGCAAGGGGACAGCCTCCCCCTCACAGGCACTGGGACCATTGTGGTCCCACCAGGTCAGGGGAAGGGGACAGACCTGGGTCAGGTCCATGCTGGCCCTGGCACTGAATTTCCCATTTTCCTGACTGCCCAGAGCCTGGCATAGTGGTCAGCACATTCTCGCACAGCAGCGAGTGCCACATCTCAGCCTGACCCCTCCAACCCCCCCTGCTCCTGCTGTGGGCTGAGGATGCTCTGCAGCATCCCCCAAACACAACACTTCTGCCCCTATGGTGGGGCTGGAGCACGCAGCGCTCAGCCTGAACAGGAAGCATCCCCTGGGCTCCTTCCACCAGGCACGCTGGGGAAGCGGTGGGTGAGGCTGCAGCCCTGGATAACCTTCCGTCCACCCACCTCTGTGATGCAGAGCCGGGGGGAGGAGGGGGATGACTAAAGGAACAGGAGGACGAGTGATGCGTCTTCCCCTGCGCTGCCGGCCAAGAGCGAGGAGGAGGAGGCCCTGCTCAGTGATGGAGCATCCTCTATGGGGTCGGGTGGGGAAGGATGGGACCACAGCACCAGCCCTGTCCCCGTGGGAGCCGATTTTATCCACTATGGCACAGCACCCAATGTCAGCCCCGTGTGGCCGGGATCCCACCGACACGCACGGGAAGGTGCAGGCGGGTGCTCCCCCCAGGCTATGAGAAAAGCTGTCCTCGCTGCTCAGCATCAGCGGGTTCAGTGCCCCGCAGTGATGCTGCGCCAGGGCAGGGGGCAGCCGGGGCGCGGAGGCGAGAGACAGAACCCCCCCGCTGTGCGCCAGCACAGCTCCTCCTGCCTCCATTTTCCAGCAAAGACGGTGACAAAGAGGCCCCCCCCCAACAGCTCTGCGCTGGCGGCTGTGCGGGGGCGAGGGTGAGAAAGAGGGGGAGCAAGGGAGAAACCCTCCTCCCTCCCTTCTGGAGGGGGTGCGCGGGGGGAGCGGTGAGCCCAGCCCTGTGCTGCGGGGGGAGGAGAGGCAGAGCCCCCCCAGATTGAAGCAGAGACAGGAG
>WBMW01005039.1:368173-385864 GCA_013396635.1 Penelope pileata | reverse complement strand
CCCATCAGCTGTGTGGAGGACTCACCCTTTCCAGGACGATCTCCTCGTATTTGAACATCCCATCGCTGCCGTTCACCTGCGGGAGGGAGAGAGCGTGTTACGGCCCCCGAAATACTGAATATTTGAGAATCTGACCCAAAATAATCAATATTTGAGAGTCTGTCCCAAAACCTGTGCCTGTCACAGCCGAAAACCTCAAATGCAGTCGCTCAAGCCTGCCCTGGGATTAAACCTCTCGCTGCTTCTCTTTCTGGGCATGATCCAGAGCCCACTGACTTTAATGCACTTTAGCTCAGCCCTTTTATTCTGGCAGCTCATTCTGTGAGGCACAAAAAGGAGCTCGACCGAATCCACGCGACGCAGTGACGCCTTTGTCACCCAGCATGTAATGAACCTCGGCAATTCGCTGCTGGGGGAAGCAAGGAGAGGGGCTGGCTCGGTATAAAAAGGTCCATATCTAATTACACAAGGCACATCGTCAGGAGATTTCATCTTCTACGTCTTTAGGAGCATAGCTTTGTTAAGATGGAAGGGCAAGTGATTCGGGATAACGTGTTGAATTTGTTGGTCACAAAGGGAGCTAAGTGGTAGATATATAATTATTATATATATGTTCTAATATATACATAATAATGGAAAATTATTAGAAGAAATGGGATATTATAAGGAATGGGATAGCCTGTCTCGATGCCGTGCTGCTCCCTGCACTTAAGAATCTCCCAAAGCCATCATGGAGAAGACGATGAGATGTGATGGTGAGGGGCTTGGACACCTCTCCCATGCAGGGACTGAGCAATGGGCACCACTTGGCAGGAAGAAAACCGAAAGCCAAAGGGTTGCAGCTGTAGGCTCTGAAATAAACACACCGTGCTTGGGTCAGGACCTTCCATTTTCCCCATTGCTACAAATGCACAGAAAAATAAGGTGGCAGCTGTGGAACACATCCAAACGATTTTTCTCCTGCATGCTCCAGGTAATCAGAGTAGGTCATAAATAGCTACAGAGACCTCAAAATAAGCAAAAAAAATAAAAATAAGAATAAATTGAGAAATAATTCTATGTTTAAACTGCAATTTGGGAAAAAAAAGGTAGATGTGGCACTGAGGGACATGGCTGAGTGGGGATGGGTTGATGGTTGGACTTGACCTTGGAGGTCTTTTCCAACCTGAATGATTCCGTGGTTCTACAAAGAGGTTGGCTCAAACCTCACACTCCAAGTCCCTCTGGGAAGTGAGGGTCCTGGCTGCAGGGCTGCTGGGCAGCAGGGACCGGGCTCAGTCTTCAGGGCAGTTTAATGGGTTTGTTCTTCGGCTTTTACGATGGTCACCAGTTGGTGGCTTGGGAGTGGCTTTCTGTGAGCTCCCAAAGCTGTGGCTGTCCCTCTGCTCTGTGGCTTTCCCATCCTCTGGACATCAATGGAAGGGAGCACAAGAGGAGGGTGACCATGTTCAAGGCAGGCGCCATATGGCACAGCCGTGTCCCCATGGGGTGGCTTTGTCCAGCTGAGTGTCTTTCAAAGCTGTAGTGGCACAGCCCAGTGATCCTCCAAAAATCCAGCTCTGTAGGTGGAGGGGGCAGAAAATGTCATTTCTGCTAACGACATCCTTTGAACCCACAGCAGGAAGCTCGTGGAAGCAGCTGTGAGGTCCTGTTTGTAAGTGGGAACAGGAACCTGGAGCACATCTGGGTGGGAATGCCCAGGCACCAAGTGAAGAGGGATGCTGCCCCACAGGCTCTGAGATGGGGATGTGTCACCTCTGAAACCCGTACCCTCAGCCACTGCCTGCTCAGCACTGGGGGTGCTGAGGAGTCCCCATCCCACTTTGGGCACCGTGCTTCAAGAGGGATGAGGATGGAGAGAGCCTGGAGAAGGGTCACGAGATGACAGCACTGGAACGTGGGCCAGGAGGGGAGGCTGAAGGCACTGAGGTGCCTTTGCCCTGAAAGAAGTGACAGAAGGAAAATGCAGACCCAAGAGGCAGATGCAAACAGTGGTGGCAGAGGAGCTGGGATGCACAGCGTGGGTCAGGCTGCTGGGAGCTCAGCAGCCCTCCAAGCTCCAGAGCCCTGCAGGACCTTTATGCCAACTGAGACCAAGAGGAGTCAGGAGCTTGAAACAAGGAAGACTCAGCTGGGGCATAAGGGAGAAAAGAAAGCTCTGGGATGTGCCATTAAGGTATCGACAGCTGTGGAAACATCCTGGGGACACGGATGCTGCACCCCCTTGGCTGGCAGCAGTGCAGTGCAGCTCAGGGGGGAATTGCTGGGTCCCTGCCACCGCTCCTCCCCATCCCTCCGCACTGACTCACGCTGAGCCCCCCTCACCGCCCCCCTCATCCCCTGGCAGTTGGTGGCCCCGTGTGTGGTGCGTGCCTCTGCCTCCCCCCAGCTTTCCAGCAACTCATTCCTGGCACCCGCTGCTACTACACACGTTGTCCTCTCCGCTTTGGCATTCAGCGCTATTGCCACACAGACAGCCATATGCACACCCACGGCCGCAGAGGAACAGCACATACATACCTCCAGGATGGGGATGTGCAGAAAACTTTGACAATCTGTGAGCCACAGGGAGAGGCAGCAGTGCCAGCCCCGGAGAGCGGCAGCTGCCCGTGCCAGGAACACCGTGCAGGGACCCGTGGCATGGGGACACCCTGGGACATGGCCCCTTGCAGACCCTTCTCAAAGTCCTGGGGCTGCCAATGCATTTTGTTTTGTGTTTTGCATCATGAAAATGAGCAAAGCTGGTGCCTGCCTGGCGCAGCACGTGCCGGGTCAGCCGAGCCTGGACGTGAAGTTCTAGCTCTGATTACGTCTCCAAAACCCGCGCAGTAGAATGCTGGTTAATTGCATAAAGAAACCAAATGGAGACCTTAATATATACCACGTAACCAAGGGAACAAGCCAACAAAGCAAACGTTCCAGCGCCGGAAAACTGAATACAGTCACTCACTGACAGCAAAACCCGTCCCCGGCGCCCACTGGAGCCACCACGGCTGGGAGTGCCGCAGGCTGCCGTCCCCATGCCCGCTGCACCCTGTGCTCCCCCCTGGAGTGCTTTGGGACCATGTGCCATGCAACCCGATGGGCAACACCCAGGGACTGCCCACCCAATTCTCTGCTGAGCTCTGTCCTGATTCAGGCGCTGCCTCCCTGCTAAGGCAGCTGGCATGTGTTGGCTCCCATGTGGGGCTTGTTTGGGAGATGCCCAGCTCCAGGCTTTCACAGCGGTGTCCTGGGCTGTGTCCCTGGGCCGCTGTGGGGCAGGGTGAGCCCACTCCACTTCTCTCGCATTTCCCTGGGTACCGCCTGTGATGCTCTCAAGGCTGTGGGACTCCCAGGCTGGATGGTGCCCTGGGCAACCCGACCAAGTGCTTGATCTAGCAGCTGGCAACCCTGCCCATGGCAGGGGGGTAGGAACTAGATGACCTTCGAGGCCCCTTCCAACCCAACCATTCTATGATTCTGTGATCAGCTGTTCCCAGCACAGCCCAACCCTGAGCAGTGGTTGGGAGCAGAGCAGCATCAGGAGTTTCCTCCAAGCCTGTCCCATGCAGCAAGCCCACCCAAGGCCTCAGGAAGAGGCCTCCTCTTTGGCCTTCGCTTTTCTTTCGTGTTTTGAGCAGCAGGGAAATAGTTAGTGATGATGACATTTAAATCACCAACAGAAGGCTGCAGAGTTAACACTTGCTTGATAAACAGAAAAGCGCACACCTTCCCGTGCTGCTGCAAGCTGTCTGCAGGCTGTACCGGCCAGCACTGCCCCGCTGCACGTGGAATGCTGATTGCAATTTGCTAGAGTCAGGATTATTTTTCAAAAAAAAAAAGAAAAAGAGACCAAATTTAGAAGGCTAAGATGGAGCTCCTCAAAGCAACCCAAAAGCTGCAAACTATGATCCAGGCTAGGGGTCCTCAACTCCCTCAACTCCTTTGAGTTGGCTTTGGATTGACCTTCCCTGCTCACTGGCATGCACCCTGGGCAAAAATAACCTGCTTCATTTTGAGAGAGGCAGCTCTGAAACACAGACGGTGCTGCTTGCCACGGGAGCTGTGCTCTCGATGCTCCGTCTACCCCTGGACACTGGGTGTGCAAAGCACACTCGTTGGTGACACGGTCACAGGTGGGTGCTTGTGTGAGCCCAGCCTGGCTGCAGGCTGTGGGTTATCCTTCGAGGGATGCCTTCAGTGCAGCAGGGATTTGATAAGAATTTTATTGGATGTTTACAGAGCACCAGCCCCGGCAGCGAGCAGGATGCGATGTCACAGCTTGGACGTCCCGGCAGTGCTGGTGCCACATGCTCCTGGGGATGGGGGTGGGTGGGCAGAGGGACTGCAATGTGGAGCAGACTTCCCGATAAACAGCCGGGGCCAAATGCAGCCCAGCAGCTCGTCCAATGTAATCAATGGAGCTAGAACAGGAAGGAACTAGACCACATCCATCTGTTTGTCATTAAGGAAAGCATTGAATAGTTAAGTAATTAAAGACTGGAAGATGTGACATTAACCCTTCCAGATACACACTGTACCAACAGGCTTCAGCTTTTGTTTTTGTACAAGAACATGCTGCCAGACTTGCCATTTCAGCGCGCTCTTCTGCAGAAAGCCCCTGCTGTGGCTCCTTTGCTGCCCCGTGGAACTGTAGATGGGAGATTCTAAGGTTTGTTTTCCCTGGAGCCTGGCTCCCAGGAAGCAAGTGGAAGGATGGATGGAGCAGGGCTCACCCTGGCTCCAAAGCAGTGCCACAGCCATGTGGGACACGTGCTCTCTACAAGCCATTTTCTGGCACCAAGTCTCCAGGTTGGTTTCTGCACTGGTGGGACATGAAGCAGAAGGGAAGAGGGTTTCCAGACTGGAGCTTGCAGCCACAAAAAACCACCCAGAGCCACCTGAGGGGCTGCAGGAAGGGAGCTCCCTTTCAGCACTCCCTGCAGCCACTCTGCCATGCCATGGGCTTGGACAGGAAAGCTTTGCAGATGGCAACTCTCTTCTGCCACTCTTCTAGAAGGCTGCTGGACCAAGGACCACCATGCTGAGAGGCACCGCAGCCTTCTCTGAGTGCCAGGAGGCTTTGGCTCAGCATCTGACATCCACAACTCATCACTAGGAAGGTTCAACCAGCAGAAGCAACCTGCAGCCATCCACCTCGAGTCCAAAGTCCAACCGAGCCCAACTCAAGTCCCGGTGTTGCTCCATTAATGTGGAAGGCAAGTGGAATTTGCTGCATCATAAGAAAAACAGGTGCAAAGCACACAGCCCTGACAAACTGTCAACTGAGCTCTCTTCTGGGAAGAAAATGGAAGCACCCCACAAACAAAGAGTCAGCGCTGCAGAAATCCACCCTGCTCCCTCCATCCCCCTCGCAGGAACGATTTGCAAATGTTTCGGTAAGGGCTGCAGCAGCTTGCAAACCCTCTCTGCAACAAGCTGAGGATTAGCTCTACAGCAAGCCAAGAGTGCCAAATGCACTGTGGCTGCAAACACTCCTCGTCACCAAACACTGCTCAGCTGCTGGCAGCCGTGGCTGTGCTCAGCATGGCCTGGCCCCAGCTGGGTTTGGGGCTGGGATGTGCTGTGGGGGCGTGGCACAGGTGCCAGGCTCCTCTGCCACCATGCTGAGGCCTTGCTGGCACCTCTGAGCAGGGAAAACGCAGCGTTTGTTGAAAAGAATTGAAACAAAACCAGGAGACTTACAGAGAGCCCTTGTTCCAGCGAGTCTGTGTTCACGATAATGGGAGCAGGGCTGGCCTGTGGGGAGACAAAAGCGGGATGTCACCGAACCCAGCCCGTCGTGGGGCACGGCCTCACCCTGGCCATGCCACCACAGGCCCGCCAGGCCTGGCAGAAGAGGGCAGTTCAGGAAGGGCTCTGCTATGTCCCTCCTCCAAGTGCCCAGCAGCCTGGGCTGGAGATGAGGACACAGCAGGGCTCGGGGCGTGGGTCCCCTCCTCAGGCCCAGCGTGTCCCCACATGTGGCCTTGGCTGCAGCGAGGGAGATGGGCGAGACTGGAAACTCTCCCAGCCTCAAACCAGAGTCACAGTACCAACAGAACTTGAAATCCATATTACTGAGAGATTAGGAAATAGAAGGGGCTGGGAAGGAAGGCCTGTGGGAAGGACATGCTGCCAGCAGAGCAGCCCTGAGGCCTCCAGGCACCTCCCAGCAGCAGCTGCTGACCCTGCTGAGCATGGGAAGGACCAACGTGCCCTGGAGAGGTGGCAGTGTGCCATCCCCTCCTGCTCATTGCCCCGGGTAAATGCTCTGCTTAGCACCCCTGCTTCATCCTCTGCATCTCCACGTGCTGAGCAGCCACCACCCTTCTTCTGCAGGACACCCCGCAGGTCTCTCTCCAGGCCCCTCTCCACCTCCACCCCTGGGCTCTGCCTGTTTGTTCGCTGCATGTTTTAGGAGCTCTCTCCAGTCTGGCTTCCCTCTGGGAGCTCAGACCAGCATCTCTCTGGCTTCATGCAGCTCCTCTGGATCTCTGCCCTGCTTCCAGCTCCGTGTCTGACCTGCTCAGCACTAATGTTGCGCGACGGGAGAGGCGGCAGCACCAGCCCTGATGCTGCTGGGGCCATCGGAGCAAAAAGATGGTGAGAGACAGCTTCCAGAGCCGCTCATCACAGCCGGGTAGGAACCAGGGGAGCTGGGGGAGGCAACAGCAAGGGGCTGGGGCAGGAGGCACAAACATACGCAAGGAATGTGTGAGCAGAAGGCAGGCAGAGGGGTCGAGACCCTGGAGGCAGGGAGGCTCCATGGGGAAAGCTTCAACGCCGGTGGCCGGGGGGAAGGCGAGGCCGGGGAGCGGCCCGGGGGTCCCGCCGCGCCGTGCCGAGCCGGAGCTGTCCAGCACCGCAACCTCCTGAAGGCGACGTGCCCGCAGCGCAGCCCCTTCCCATGGAGCATCCCCGGCTCGGGAGGTCTTTGTCTTCTGAACGACAGCGTGAGGGAGAAGAGGCAAAAGAGGAGGAATTTGAGACTAAATGCAAGGCTGACATTCCTCATCGATGCACAACGGCAAATGGTGCAAAATCTGGAAGGTTAGGGGTGTGCTGGGATTTGCAGCATTGTTCCAAGACTCACGTGTAGAGCAATGGCCAGAGCTACATAGGAAAATGCTGGTAAACGTGAGCTAGAAAGGGAGGTGAGCCCTCTGCCTTGGGGCATCGGGAACATCAGAGTCTGGGAGAGGAGCAAGCAAGTCATGGTGGGGCCAGTGTCACAGGAGCCACTGACTGCCCAGTAACATGGGTGGTCACGTTGCATGGCCCAATGGCCTCGGTGAATCTATGGGACTTTCTCAGGAGCAGACTACTGCCTCACTGCCCTCCTCTGGCATATGCTTCCCTGACAGAGACCCTCCTCACAGAACCCACAACAGCAATCCCCACTTTCTCCTGTTTCAGCTGAATGTATTTCTGGACGTTTCACTCTCATGGTTTTGTAGGTGGGAGAGTCGGGGGTCAGCTGGACTGTGTTTTTGATCTTGCCCAGAAAGGTTCTGCTCTCATAAGGATGGAGGAGGAGGTAGTTAATTTGATTTATTCAGACGCTTTCTGATCTTTCCTGCAGCCGTAACTATTGGTTACAAAACCGTAGCTTTTATGGCAATTAATTCTCTAGCTCAGGCGAATATGACCACTTCCAAGCTCTCCTGCCAAACCACTCCCACACACGTAAGAGAACAATAATTTTCAGGTCCAATGTCTTGGGATCTCCGCGGCCCAGAAGCAGCGTTAAGCTGGGAATATCCCCTCTCTGGCAGTGCACAGTCCTTGCATTTAATCCAGATAATTTGTGAGATAGCATATATTAAACCTGGCACCAGCTTTTATTAGTCCCCAGTGCAATTCTAGGAAGGGATTCCACATTTCAAGGCAAAAAAAAAAGCAGCACTCCTAGCGCCAGCAATTAACAAACGGTGAATGTTTGAACCTTGGTGTGCCAGAGGCCAGCTCTTATTAGATGAGTTTCCAGGAAGGATGTAGAACAGGCAGCCTAACTAAATGCAGCCCGTCACGTGCCTCATAATTTATGACATTAATTCAACCCTGTAAATGATGGGGAGAAGTGCTCTGTATGATAATGCTATAGAGGCTTTCGCAGGTCCAGCCTTGAGTCCTCCAGCGAGCCCCACTGCAGTCCCTGTGTTGAATTACTAATAGCCCACAAATCACACATCACATTGCCTCGCTCACACAGTGGTGAGCCCTAAGGACATATTTTCTCTAGCCTGCTCGTTGCGCGCTGAGCATCCTTTGCAGCCATTCCACACTAGTGACTTTTACATCTCAGAATACTGCTAGGAGCACAATTTCCCACTCAGGCTCCAGATGGGACCCAGGAGATGCTGAATGTGAGTGGCTGCTTAAAACAAAGTCACACGTGGTTAGAAGGAATTCAGACCAGGAAATCCCCTTTGCCTCCTGTGGACAGCTATTCCAGGTACTACGAGAAAGGTGCTTGGATTTTAGTTCTGACTTCCACTTGCAAATATTCCAACATTTGCACCTTTCCTGGCAGCATAGGCTCCGCTCCGCTGGGCCTCCAGAGACCAGACAGATCTTGAATCTTGACCTTCAAACCTCGTTCCCCTTCACTGCCGTTCCCTTCAGCTCCCGTTGCTGTCCAGATTTTCCCAACAGCTGTCCTCTGCCTTGCTGGCTTTGCGCCTAGATCAATCTCTCTGCGTCTGTGCAGTGACCCCCTCGCTCCATAAGATCCTCCTCGAGTCCCACCTTCCCCGCAGCCCCCAAGCACTGAGCTCGAGCATCCGTGCAGCCTGGTGGGGGGAGTCCTGGGCACCCCCTGCTCTGCTGGGTGTTGGTGGCCATGCTGCCATGTGGCGAGGGGCTCGGACCTCTTTTCGTTTGTAAACCCCCAAGCACCAGCAGGGCTCGGTAAATAACAATAGTGTGATGAAGCATTTTAGATAGAAGAGATCTGACAGCCCTCATTGAATGTGACCTGAATGCACAGCCCCGCTCCCTCTCCTCCCTGCATGCAGCAACCCCCTGTTCCTTAGGGCATAAATTACTTACCATTCCCTATAGAATTGAGGGCATGGTTAATTCACCAGCACATTCCTGCAGCCCAGCAAAAAATAATGACAATCTTTCCTGCTCTGGCTAGCAGAGGGCTCGGTCAACATGCCTGCCTGATGGAGGAAGGCAGGGGCTTGTCAGCCCAGGGGCATAATGCCAGCCACCTGTGGGCAGGATTTTTAGTGCATCATCCCTTCTCCTCCGTTTCTATTGGCACCATTTGCTGGGATGAAGGGAGGATCTGCAAAACGTGACAATTTTCCAAAACTTCCAACTGAAAGAAAAGCTGCAATTAAATGCAAATGGAGGAGGCTCGTTAGCGTGCTACAGAGGGAGTGAGCCCCACCCCACAGCATTTCCATGAGGACTGGGTCTGAACTGGAACCCCAAGCTGCTCTCCCTGTGCTGACTTCCCCAAGATCTGCATTGGGTTCACATTTCCCCCCAGAGCTGGCAAGCTGGCACAGGGGCTGGCTTGTGGAGGTCAGGAATTACGCACCTCCTCCAGACCAAATGAACACGCTGCAGACCACTGAGACCTGCAGCAACAGGACTGTGCCCACACACAAACCCATCTCCATCTCAACCAGCAACGGGGCTGAAGCAGGAGCCTCCAGCCCTGACAAATCCCAACCTGGGGGCACAGAGCTCTCTCTGCAGGAGGGAGTGCCAAGCACAAAGGGATGCACGGTGCAGAGCCACTACTGGTGACTCAGGGCATGTGCCTAAGAAGCCAGGTACTAACTTATCTGCTCGATTTTTACAACTTTCCCAGAATGGATCAGAGTAAAAAGTCATTCTGCCTCTTAATATCCTTTGCTTTATATCATCTCAGGTATAATCACAACACTCGGAAATGGCTCTGGAGATGAGCGCAATTCAGTCTGCATCCTTTTAAAAGCTCCCAGAGGCCAAGTGGGAAGATGCCCAACAGAAGCACCTAAACAGAGTGGCCAGGTGGGGCCCCATCTGCTCTGCCTCTTTTCCAAGGGTGTACAGCCCCAGGGAGACGTGTGTGTGCTGCAAGAGCCGCTGCCCTGCAGCACAGCCCTGCTGTGAGCACGCGTTCCTGGCGCTGGCGGATGCTGGGAGCGGGGTCACGGTGTGCTATGAAGGAATGTCACAGGGATGAGCCCGGGTCCTGCTGATCCAGCCCTCCACAGACGCTGCTTCCCCCAGCACCAACAGAGAGCCCAACCCTGTAGCTGCCTAAAACATCACCTCCCAAAGTACCCGAGATGGGCTGGCCCATGGGTAATGTGTGTATTTTTCCTGCACCTAAACACCAGGTCCATGCTTTGGTCTTCCTGCCCCTCCACTTCTCCAGGACGGAGGTGACACACTGCTGCCAGAGGCTGGGCCGCCTCTCACAGCTCCCTATGGCCACCTCCTTCTGACTCCGCTCTGCACACGGGGACCAGAGCTGAGCTCTACCCACTGCAGGACGGATGGGACAAGGGTGGGACAAGGAAGCGAGTAACGCCAAACTCAGGCTGAAACCTTCCAGAGGCTGGAGAATGTCACGGCCAGAGATGAGCCTCCATTCCCTTTAACCAAACTGGACAAAATAACTCTTTTTGCACTTTGATTGCCCATTGGCACTGCTTGGAGCTTACGGGTGCCCAGATGCCATGTCAGCCCCGAGCACCATCACACCACTGCTCCCCACCCACCCACGCTGGCTCCCAGCAGTGGCCGTCCCCTCCCGGCTGTGCTGGGGACATTCACAGCTCTGTCACACAGTGGTGTGAGCAGCCCCAGCCCCTGGTATGGTTCAAAGCACCGTGGACGTCCCAGAGATGGGGAGCACCGGCAGGACTTGAAAGCTCCGTGGTCACCAAGGATCATTGGCAAAGGCACTGCAGTGCCCAGAGCTTAACGCGAACACAAGCAGCTACTGAGGGCTTAATCTTTGTTTTGGTGCTTTTTTTTTTTTAAAAAAAAAGAGTAGGCTTAAATAGGAACTGGAAAAAGCCTTCACTCAGTGGGGAAAGAAGAAAGCTTCCCCAGACAGAAGCTCTGTGGAGTTTAAGTCTCCATTTAGACGCCATTAAGGCCAACGTGTTCATGCCTGGAAGTTAGACATCCTGTTCCAGGCTCAGACCGCTAAAATAAGTGACCCAATTTGCAAAGGTGCCGGGCTCCAACAGCTTCCTTCTGACCTGACGCTGCCAAAGAAATTGACTCGACTCCTTTTTTCACAGGCACAGTTATTATCATCTGAAAGACTCGCATGCTTTTTTCCCACCTTCAGACAAATACATACATCCAGGGGAAGAAAGACTGAATAAGGACAGTGTTACAGATTCCTCTGGGTTTCAAGCAGCTTGTTTTCTCCTCTAAGTTCCAGTGCACACCTAGGTACAACACCTCAAGAAATGTTTCTGTGCTGCAAGAGCAAACCAAGATCCATCAACACGGCTTCAGACTAAATTACAGTTGATACGAAGGTGACAAGGGAGAACTCAGGTCCCAGGGTGCTCCGAAGTGCCACATGTCACCAAAATAGTCACAACCTCTGAATAAGCCAGTCAACCCCCCCAAAATGAATTTCTGCAGACTGAACTGTTTCACATTCATGTATTCTGAGCTTGTTAAATGCTGTATTAAAGATTTTTCTCCCCGTGTTACAAATACATGTCCGTAGCACATTGCTGGATTTGCAAGTGCCCTTGAGGGATCTCCACATCATCCCACGTTTGCATGCATTCAAACCAACCACGAGCACTTGCACATCCCATGTCATCCAAAGTGCTCACGCAACCTTGCAGGCAGAGCAAGGGTTAAGCTGATTCCCAAATCACAGGAGCCAGGGACACGTTGTCCCACCTCCTCCATCCTCGAGAAGAACGGTGCCAGATCCTCTCTCCTCTGGGAAAGGGGAGGGATCCTGCATGGGGCTGAGCGCTGCAGCGCCCGGCACGCAGCCACGGCTGATTGCGGCCTGATTAGTCTTAATCACTTCCTCTCTCTAAATGAGCATCCGCAGCGAAGGAAGGAGCGGAAGCTCCTCTGCTCTGATCATGGCATGCTGTGTGCCCAGGGCTTCACCCCAGCAAGGCAGCTCTCTGGGGATGGCCACGGCTTCTGCTGCACTTCCACCCCCACATCGAGGGTACCTGGATGGGAGGGACAATGGAGGGATGGAGGGATAGATGGAGGGATGGAGGAAGTGATGGATGGACTGATGGATGGATGAACAGATAGAGGGATGGAGGGATGATTGGTGGAAAGGATGGATGGAGGGATGGATGGATGGATGGACAGATGGAGAAATGGATGGAGGGATGGGTAGAGGGAGGGATGAGCCAGGGTTCGCCCCTCATGCAGAGACTCTTCGGGCCCCCCTGCTTTGAGCATGTCCTGAGAGCAGCTGGCAGAGCCCCACCACGTCTCCAGCACTGGCCAGGAATGGGCTGGGGTTGGTCCCACCAAACTCATAACTCCAAAGCCAAGAGGAAGAGCCCAGCTGAGAGCACGGTACATGGAGAGCATCCCTCTGGCTGAGACCTTCCTGCCTTCACCACGTTCCTCACGAGAAGCCACCTCCTCCACACTGCTGCAAGCTGCCTGTGCTTTGCCTGGCTGCCTCACCACGGTGCTCTCCTCCTCCAGCAACAGCAGACCCATGTCCTCCCCTTTTCAGTGGGTACTTCCCCCTTCCTCCAGTGCTGCTCTGATGGGATCTCTCCCACCTGCATGGCTTCAGACTCGGCTTTCACAGAAGCAGCCACATCTCTACCACGGCCAGCTTGGCCATAAGCTCTGGTGCTTCTCTCCACAGTGGTCCCGGGGTCCCTCCAGCATCTCAACACCCCAAAGCCAGCAGCAGGCGCAGTGCTGTGCTCTGTGCACCCGGGTTGGCTGGCAGGCAGCAGCTGGTCACAGCCTGAGAGGAGCTAAGCTCAGCCTTTCATGTCCCCTCTCCATTTCCAGCCTTATCCCTTACACATATTAATGTTTTGGTAGGGTTGGCACAAACACACGGGGATTCGCACTGTTGAGGGAAAGAGGAAAAGACTTATAGGCAAATAACAAAGCTAAGGAGACAAAACACCTCAGCTATCTGCTCCCAAATGAGCATTTTTGGAAGAAGCATTGAGGACATCTAACCCCTTCAGCCTGGTCCTGGTGGGATGGGGTATGGGTGGGAGCAGGACATGGGATGCTCCGGGGTCAGTGAGCGGAATTGGCTGAGCCAGGAGACACAGAAGGAGGGGGGTGACCCCAGGAATCTGTTGAGAAAGTGCCAGCTGGGTCATGCACCAGCGGGGTGGCAGGGATGGAAGGTCCAGGACGACAGAGATAGCGGCTGCCTCACAGGTCTGGGGGGAGGGGGAAGGAGAGCAGCTCGGCACCTGGTGACAGCCACCCAACGCGGCGGTGACGGCAGGATCACCAGGCGGAGATGCCTGAGAAACAAGCTGCGAGGTGAAATCAGATGGAAGGAGATATATTAGGAACAGACACGCAGATTTACACATCATGAGTGAGGAGGTGACAAACGGGTCCGTGGGAAGGGAACGAAACTCTCGCGAGGGAGCGGGGTGCGATGAGGAGCGGCGGCGAGGGGACACCCCGCGGGACTCCGGCTGGCAAGGGGACACCTGGGGACAGCCACCAGGGGTGGGCAGGGGACAGCCACAGCGCGGGGCCGAGCGGGCAGCTGGGGTCAGGCACCAAAAAGTCCTCCTGGGCGCGAGGGAGCCAGATGTGAAAGGCAAGTTTCACTACAGTTGTATCTACATTTAGGTTGCCAAAAATACCTCCTGCAGATTGGATGTCTTTAATTAAAAGGATGTCTCCTGCCGCCCGGCGTGACGCACAGCTCGCCCTGCTCACGGGGCTCTGCACGGGCACCGTGGGGCCGTCCCGTGGGGCTGCTCAGCCCCGTGCGCATCCTCCTGCACCCCGCAGAGCTCCCCCCAAAATGCTCCCACACGGCACAGGGGGGAAACAGACCCCCCTTCCTGTTTTGGCTTCTTTCCTTCATTCCAAACACTGAGAATGCCTTCCTCCTCTCTCCTCCTCCACCTTCGAGTGCAAAGATTTAGCTAATTTCTTCTATGAATAGCACATGAGTAGCCATAGCAACATCACCCTGCCAACCTCACCACCTCCACTGCTCCGTGTCCTCGGCACCCTGCTCCTCTCACCCTCCCTCGCACCTCCCCAGGGAACATCTGGGGCTCCAGCCCTTTCCCACCAAGCCACCCGCACTTGGACCCCCAGGGCTCACCTCCTTCCCTCCCATCCTGGCCACCACATCCCTGGGTGATGGCCACCTCCCTCCCAAAGCCCTTTCTGCCCATCTCCCTCGCTGTGCCCACAGCTGCTGCTCAGGCTGTGCCCTCCTCCTCCAGGTGATTCCCCAGCACTCAGGAGGAACTGTAACCACCAACCCTTGTATGTGGAAAAACACCGCCTTTGGTGACATGTTTGCAGCCCCAGATGGGCAGTGAGGTCCTTTCCCCCTTTCTGCTGCTTGGCCACAAAATGCCTCTGTCCAGGAGGGCCATGACAGCCTGGCATGCTCCAGAGCTGGCTCTACCCACCCCATGTCCCCTTGGTTCCATGAGAGGGCAGAAGGGGGACAGCAGGACGCAATCTGCCCATGGGGAGGGCATCTTTGGCCATGCATGGCCAGAAAATGTGGGGCTGCCCCCAGGGTTGGAGAGCATTTCCCAGCCACTTCCCACCCCACGCAGCTGTGCCCTTCCCAAAGAGGCAGTGGCCATGCCCAGATCATCCCAAATATACACAAAAATGCTGGTGGAGAAACACAAAAATGACCATGGGGGGCCCTGCTCTGGCCACCAGCTTTGCAGTGAGGGTGTGGGGTGAGCCAAGACACAGGGATGATCCTTCTCTTAGGGACCAGCCCTGGAGAAAGGGCTCCAGTGTGGCTGAGCATCCCGGCACCGCGCTGCCGAGCAGCCGTGGGCGGCACTGCACGGGGAGAGGAGGGGTTTGGAGCCCCTGGCTCCTCTCGCTGCTGTGCATCAGCGCTGCTTCCCTGGATCTCGCTGCCATTCCTCCCCCAAAGCAGGGAGTCCTCTGCTCCCCCCGCTCTGGAGCGGGGGGGGGCTCGTGTCCCCCAGCAGTGAGCGAGGGGGGACAGGGAGGGCGCGGGGCTGGATGGAGGAGGAGGCAATGGGCAGAGGGGATGGCAGCAAGCACAGGGTACGTGGAGTAATAAACACTGAGATAAGGGAGAAGANAGGGGGGGGAGGAAAGCAAAGCAAAAAGAAATGAGAAACCCAGAGCTGGGAGATTTCCTCTCTCCCTGTGGTCAGGATTAGGGGCTCTCAGTTACCGGCATCGCCTGAGCAAGCGAATTTGTGTCCTGGAGGAGGGGGGAGGCAGGGGGAGAGGAGGAGGGTGGTGCTGGGGCCGTGCAGGGCGCAGGGCAGCACGTGTGGGCACGGTGCTGCGGGGCTGTGCGAGGACACATGATGTCAGCCAACATGCGGCACCGTATGCAGCCGGGAGCCCTTCCCCATGTCACAGCATCCGCACGGGTGGCCGCTCCGGCACACGGCTCTGGCACATGGCTCCGGAGCTCCCAGGGAGGTGTGCAGGGCTCAGTACTGGCAGATCCTCCTCCTGGCTCTGCCTCTCCCACCTCTGCTGCTGGCAGTGCTTCCAGGGACAGGGACCCCATTGAAAGGGGCAACCCTGAGAGATGCAGCCTGGTGCTCTCCTCATCCCCTCCAGCTCTGCACCCAGCACCCAGCAGCAGTTCTGCCCTGAGCTGAACCCCGGAGCCAAACCCTGCCGCTGGGTGCAACCCACGCTCAGCTCTTCCCATTTCACCACCTTTTGTCCCTCTGCCCACGGCCGGACCAGAAGGAACATGATTTCCTGATGGCTCTTTGCACCCTGGGGGGGGGAAGGGGAGCACTGCCAGGGGGTTTGCTGCAGAGCTGTACTCGTGGCACACGTCTGCTACACACCAGAAGCCATCCTGTCCCCTCTGATGCAGGCAGCACACAGCACACACGACACATTACACACGCAGACCCCGCCATGCTCCTGCAGCCTCTCACTTGCAACGCAGCCAGGAGGTTTTGATTCCTTCATCTCAATGCTAAGGCCAAGCAGAGGTTCCCACCGTGGGCTTTGGGGAGCCCCGGGGCATGGCAGCAGCACCACAAAGAGACAGTGACTTCCCTTCCACCATTGCAGCACACGACAGCTCCCTGCCCAGCCCGCGGCAGCGCTGCAGCTGGCAGCCTCCCTGCCTGCATCCCTGGGCCAGAGCTCTCCTGCGAGCAGGAGGGGAAGGGAGGGAGCAGCTCCCTGCTCCTACCCAGCTCCCAGAGCTCTCGGCAAAGGAGCAAGGAGATGTGGCAAAGGAAAGATGACAAACGCTGGCCAGGAATCAGCAGGGGAGAGAGAGATGAGACTGATTTTGATGCAAAGAGTGGCAGAGAAATAAAGAGGAGCAGGCTGATAGGAAGGTGCTCTGTAAACATCTTCCGAGTGTATCGGCTTGGAATCAGATTATTTTGAGCAGAGCTACGGACTGAGATGGTAATGAAGAAAAACAGGGGAAGGGAAGCAGAGGGCTGTGTTTTCCGAGGGGAAAGGAGGAGAGAATTCCCATTGATTCCTGCATGCCTGCCTGCTACAGCGTCTTGAAATAATAATTAGAAGGATCAATAAGAAATCATGTGAGGCTTGAAGATAATGAATGGAAGAGGCAGAAGCAGCAAATTGAAATGCCTTTCTCTAAAGAAGGGTAAATTGTTTTTCAGGCAGGGTCTAGCCTCCATTTTAATGCTTTGCAAACAGCTCCAACCATTTTCTGAGCTGGCTTGTGGGTTCAAAACAAGACCGGTCTCTCCATTTAGAGGAGAAATGCAGCCTGAGAATGGGTCCTGGAGGAGAACACCGATAAAACGAACGCGTGTGGGAAGAAATGGAGGCAGTGAAATGGGGCAGAAAGCACATAGCATGCCGGCAACCAGAGAAGGGTTACGTAATAATCTTTGGGAGCAGGGACGTAGCAGCAGAGCGAGGAAACCACAACTCAACGGCAAGTGGGTGCCAGGTCGGGAGCCCACGAGGCTGCCTGGTGGGCAGCGTGCCCCACGCCTGCAGAGCACAGCACGATGGAACACCCTCGACAGCAGCGGGGCGTCAGGCAATGGCATCATAAGTGGCGAGGATGTCGAGTGGGGTGCCCAAAAACCACCACGCCTGCCACCTGCCTCGTGCCAGGTGAGCCCCAGCCATGCCTCATCCCAGCTGTGCCCCGGGGACGCTCTCCAGCACACAACACCTGTGCCAGGCAGGACCACGGCGGCTGGCCCGAGCGATGACGATGGCCAACCCAAGCGATGGCAACGGCCAACCCGAATGATGATGACAGCCAACCCGAACAATACGATGGCCAACCCAACTGATGATGACAGTCAACCCAAGCCATGATGACGGCCACCAACTGCAACAACGACGGTGTCCACCCGCGATGTCCCAAGGTGCCGGTGCTCCCCGCCACGGCCCTGCTGCTCCCCCGGGGGAGCCCCCAGGCATCCATCCGCCCCATCCCACGCCGGGGAGCCGCATCGCGGGGCTGGCCCATACCTGCTCGTACCAGTCGCGGCTCGAACACGTGCACTCGGGCCACCAGCCCGGGCTGCTCCC
>WBMW01005039.1:284282-367831 GCA_013396635.1 Penelope pileata | reverse complement strand
CCGCGGAGCCTCCGCGCACCGCCCCGGCCGCGGCCGCCCGCCGCCCCCGGAGCGCCGCTGGGGAGGGCGGGGGACGAGGGGCAGCGCGGCCGGGGGTTCCCGCAGCCATCGCAGCAATTATCCCCCGAGCGGGGGTGCCAAAATCTGCCAAGCCCGGAAAACGCCCCACCATGCAGCCCCACGGCCTGCTGCCGAGGACGGCTTTGTGCCCCGCTGCTCCCCAGCACCAGCGGGAATCCAGGAGGAACAGAAATCCTCTGCTCAGCAGAGGATGCTGTCCCTGTCCCCATCCCCAGCTCCGGACACATGGGGCTGCCAGCCCAGCAGGCAGTGCTCACTCAGCTCCGTTCCTCGGGGCCCTGTGCTCCACTCCAGGAGGGTTCAATTCCACCACCTGTGATCTGTGCTGGAGTATGAAATCCTTTTTCCAGCCCTGAATGATGGTCCCCAGCTCAGCAGCAGTTCTGCTGCATCCCCACAGCAGCTCTCACCCCACTCTGCTCTGTTACCATTGCTCCAGCACATACCCTGGGGTGCTGCCATGGTTGGGGTGTAGAGACCCCAAAGGCCTTTGCTGGACCACTGCCATCCAGGCAGTGGTAAAAGAGGAGAGCTTGGGGCTGTGGAAATCCCCATTGTATAGAATCATACATAACCACACAGCACAGAGGGATGGGAAGGGTGTAACAGGGCTCGTGCAGCACATAGGTGAAGGAGGGAGAGGTCCACAAGGAGCAGGGGTTGATGCCCCAATGCAGGCTGCAATGGGCTCCTAGCAGGCCCCACGCAGCACAGCCCTGCTCACAGCTGAGCCTTAGCAGTCAGACATCTGCTCCTGCCCATGCTGTGTTCCTTTGGCTCCTTGAACCCCAGTCCAGAACCACCCTGCACTTTACCCTGCAGCCAGCCTTGCTCCTGCAGCGTTTGCTCCCCAGCATTAAGTGCAACGCTTGCTGCTGGCTGCAGGGGAGGGGACAGGACACCCCATAACCAAAATCCTGCTGTCCCTGATGCCCCCAGCACCATGGTCCCCACCGTGCAGTGCAGAGTCCACACTCCACACTTCATTGCCCCTGGGCAGGGGGTCAGCACCTCCTGCCTGAGCACCAGAGGACATGAAGTCCATCCTGGCTACCCAGCACCTCTGGGATCTGGGTCACTCCAGCATCAGAGATGAGCTCAGCGTGCTCGCCTGCCCTGCGCCCAGCACGGCCGCTTCACTCAGCCCCGCAGCGGGGGCAGCTCGGGACAGGGCTTGCTTAGAGGAGGGAGTACAAAAGCAAAGGACGAGACCTGTTGGGGAAAAACGCTTTAATAAGGAGCTGGATAAACAATTAAGAGCAGCATTTGATTTTTTTCTCCCACAGCAGAGTGGAGTGTCCCCTTCTTCCCCCATCTCACTCCTCTGTGGGTGCCCAACCTGCAGACAGAGAGCTCCATTCCTTGAGCCCCATGGGGTCCTTCCCAGCTCCCTCCTACCTGCAGCTCCCTGCCTGCCTGTCCCCTTTCAGCTCCTCTGTGCTGTCCCCATCAGGGAGTTAACTCCTCCTCCCTCACAGACGAGCCACATGTGTCAGCTGCTGGCCCCAGCTATAGGGAAAATAACCCCTGGTTGCTGCTGCCTGCTTGCAACGCTCCCTGAAGCACCACATGGGGCTCGATGTATGTTTTGGAGCTTGAGGTGTGTTACAGAGCTCGAGGTGTGTTACAGAGCTCAAGGTGTGTTATGGAGCTCGAGGTGTGTTATGGAGCTGCAGAGGAGGCTGATGCTGCCTGGCCAGATGGGTCCATGCACGACCCCGGTGACCCCAGCATGGCTGAATCCCATCTGGGAGCACCACTGCCGGAGCCCTGGGGCTGGGGGTGTCCCATGGGGCTGGGGCTGGGGGTGCCCCATGCCATCAGGCAATGCGGGTGCATTGCCCAGGTTGTGGGAAGTGGCTTCCAGCAGGGCCTTCAGTGAGGGAAGCAAGGGAACCAAGAGCTCTTGGTTATTAAAACTCAGCTCTGGCAGCTGCTCTTTGTACAGGTGCTAATTTCAGCAAAGCATCAAAGAATCCCAGGGGATGCGGTGCTGTTTGCACAGCACAAGGGTGGCACGGAGCCTGGTGCTCTGGGGCCCTGCCTGCATTGCAGCCCCTGCTGTCACCTCCTGCCTCGCTCTCACCTGAAGTCCTGCAGGAAGAGGAAGGCAGTGAGGGACAGGAGCTGCTGCAGCCCCGACCCTTCCAGGGTCAGCGTGAAGAAAGGGGCTTGGAGCCATTTCAGGAGGATTCATTGCACGTGCAGCCTGCCTGGGGACAGGGGACGCCCTGAAGCCATGTGACAGTGACTGGGTGCGCTGCCACCCAAGTGGCAAACACACAAAGAGCCCAACACAGCCACCCCCACTGGGGCCACTTCCCACCCTGGCAGCCAAAGAAATGATTCTCCTCCGGGGCAAAACCATTTTCATTTCCTTCATGACCCCCGAGACGTTGCCCAGTGCCACAGTTCCCAGCTCCAATCTCATGGCAGCACCCAGAGCCGCGTGCTGCAGCCGCACACAGCAAATGGAGGAGGAACCACAGCTGATGGGGCAGAGCAGCACAGCTCCGCCGGGCAGGGGGTCCCCACGGCACGAGGGGCACTGCTGGAAGCCCAAACAACACGGGGAAAAAGCCCTCACCCCAGATTAAACATGAACGCGACTCAGTTGTGCATGGCACAGCAGTTCCAGCACTGTGTCCCATGGGCTGTGGGTGCCCAGGTGCATTGTTCCTGCAACCAGGGGGTCGGGGCGGCCGCCCCAAGCAGGGGAGCAGCCTGCTGGTGCCTCTGGGGACCCGGCGGTGACCACAGCCACTCGCGATGGCCAGGAGGTGCTCGCCCGCCCCGCCTTGGCCCTACCGTTCTTCACTGCCGCGTCCCCTTTAAGGGAGCAAACGCAGCTCGGAATTTCTGAATGGCTGACCCCGCCCCCTGCCCGCGTGCCAGCCGCTCAGCCAATCAGCGGGCGCGCCGCAGGGCCGCAGCCGGCTCACGCGCCTCTCTTAAGGGCACAGTGTCGCTCTTCAGTCCTTCCCTTGCGCCGTCTGCACGCCAAGAGCAGCAAGGAGCGTTTCGGAAGCCCTGAGGTGACCTTGAAATGTGCACCCACGCGTGGGGCAGGCGGAAGATGCACCGCAGCCTAGCAGAGGCACGGGCACACCAAAGGACAGCTGCGTGTGTCAGCCCTGACACACCTGGCACGAGCCCCAGGTGACAAAATACATGGGGGGGGTGACGTGCCACTTCCTCCACCCACCTTCAGGCTGGGACCCACCATGGCCGGGTCCCAGGGGGAGGCTGATGGATGGGTTTAGTTTCACAGGGAAGGGAGACACCGGTTCACAGCGTGGTGACAGCAGAGAACCGAGTGGCTTCACAGCCACGCTGCACCAAAGCAGCCCCATGGGTGCCCCCCTGCAGCAGCAGCACGACGCCAAAAACCCTCCCTGCAGAACCACCCCGCGCCGTTCAGCTCGCAAAGCATGCCACCCCCCGCGTGGCACCCAGCAACACACACAGGGACACACAGGGACCCGATGGCCCCAGTGGTGTCCCCGGCCCAGCAGCAGGCACTGCCCCCAGCATGTCCCCCAGCTGGGTGCTCTCTGCAAAGCTCCTTTCAAACGGGGCCACGTGGATTCACATGGGGATGATTCCCAAACCTGCACTCATCCGCTGCCCTCGTTCCCCTGCAGATCCCCCTAACTCCCGCAGCAGCCATGGATAATGGACCTCTCAGCACAGCTCAGTGCTTATCCTCCAAATCCCAAAGACTAAAAGCCCTCCCGAGCAGTCAGCGTGCTGGCTCTATTTATAACAGCACCGGTGTTGGCCCTGCCACCAGCACCCCGATCTCCATCCATCCAGGTGCAGGGATGCTGCAGGCAGCAAGCAGCCATGTGCCAGGCTCTGCGCGCAAGCTCAGGTTGTTCCTTCAAAAGATGGAGAGGGGACCCTGTTTGCTTTGCAGAAATGCACCTGGGAGATTTGTCCTCAGCCTCCTGAGACCAGCGCAGCACTTTCCCCTCTGTGGGTTCCTGTGTGGGTCACAGAGCCCTGTGCCTCCCCTATCATCCTGGGTGCACCATCTCCTTTGGGAAACATGAGCAACCCCAACGTCCTGGCAGGGACGGTGCAGCGGTTGTGGAGGTCCTGGGGAAGGCACCAGAGGGGCTGCAGCCCTCATCCTGCTCCGAGGTCTGTGAATGGTCTCAGTTCTGCTTTCAGAGCTGGGAAAGCAGGAATCTCTGTACATAGATAACCCCGCAGCCCTCCTCCTCTGGGGACAGCAGACGTGCACCAGGCAAATGGTAGAGCATGGATCTGGGAGGAGGAAGATCCCATCTATGGGACAGCCCCAGCACAGCACAGGGCAGCACTGCATGTGCCTACACCATCACAGAGCAAAATAACTCCCAAACAGCAATGATGACTGAGGGAATGGGCGGACCAACAGCCCTGCCTCCAGCAGAGCTTTCCCACACTGTGGGGCCAGGAAAGCCCTGGAGCCTGCTCTGGGTCTTCCTATTGCTTCTGGTTTTAGACAGAAAGTCCCCAGATAGAGTAGGAGCAGATGGCTGCACGCAGTCTCTGTTTGATGGGCTGGTGGCTCCACCACCGCCTTCACCCTTCGCTGTGTATTGAGCTGGGAGAAGTGAAGTCCGAGCATCTCCGTGATCATCTCTGCAGTAGGAACAGCAAGAGCCTCTAGGAAAGCTGAGGCCATTCAACCCCAAAATGTCCACCAAAGTGACAGCTCTCCCTGACGCAGCCCCTGCTGAAATCCCCCGTGTGCAGCAGCATCCTCGAGACATGGATGGCCGGGTGCCCAGCTGGGTGTGTCCGAGCTGCATGGGCTGCTGTGAGTGACTTACAGCACACAGACAGATGGACAGACTCACAGATATCCTCTTGTCCTCTTTGACTTTTGAGGCTGTGTCTGCAATGCCAAAATACAAAGCTGCAGAAGAGCTTTGGAGCCCAGAGCTGACCCTCGATCATGAAGTGATGCTGGAGCAGCAGCCGGGGCCTCGTGGCTGCTGCTTTCCTTCTCTGCTTCTCCTACAATTAAACACCTGCCCAAAGGTGTGTGGGGGATGCAATAGGCTGCATCCATTGCTGGACACCTGCTCACAGCTGGGGGCTGGTTCAAGAGCTGTGCCTGCTGGGAAAGGCGCAGCACACAGAGCATCCTTCCCTGGGGCCACGGGGAAGCAGGGAGGCAGGAAGGAGCGGTGCAGAGCGGGATGGGGGAGCAGACAGACGGCCGCCAGGAACCCTTCCAGCCCCTGAGCTACGGGTCAGGGCGGACGGATGCATCTTCTTCAGCAGCGACAGCAGGAGGGAGGGCTCCTGAGAGCCTGCAGGGCTGGGCCACCTCCTTCCTTGGGTGCAGGGAGGGATGGTTTTGGCCTTTGCCAAGGCTGTGGGCTGAGCAGGGGCTGAGCAGGGACACAGCCACACTGCAGGGAGGGATGGAGAGGGGTGGCACCGTGCTGGCACGGTGACAGAGATGAAGTTGGAGCGGCTCCAGCGCCGTGCAGGGAGGCAGGAGGGGACGGCAGGGGACGAGCAGCGCTTCCTCGCAGGCGCAGGGTTTGTGCTCATCAGCGGCATTGTTCCTCTTGAATTCATCTCCCCAGCTGGCTGCTCGCTGCTCCCCGTGCTGGGGGGGGAGGGCGGTGGTTTCGGGGGGGCAAAGCCTTTCTGCCACCCCCAGGTGTCGCTCTGCCCGCAGAGCATCACTTCCCCACGGAGGGATGCTCGCAGCCCCCGATGCTCCATTTACCGGCCCCGCTGGCGGAGCAGCAGCCATTTGCACATTGCAGGGCCGCTCCGAGTGCACGTGGAGCTTTGCCAGCAGATGGAAAATTTCCTGTTCCTGGAAGCACGTGCGCAGAGAGGCAATTTGTTTCATGGTGGTGGCTTTGCTCTGCCATCGCTGTCGGGGAGAGCTGCAGGCAGGGGAGAGGACAAAGCCAGGACAACAGAAAACTTATTTATATCGATGGATGCGATAAGAGAACTGCACTTACTTCGGGCAGGACGTGCCAGTGATCTCCCTGCCTTTTTTTGGGTGTCTGCTGGAGCTCTGTTCCTGGGCTGATAGCAGTAGGGCTGCAGCTGGTGCCCTGATACAACATCACCTGTTGTAAGAGCTTCCCGGGTTCTTCTAAGTGCTGTCAGCCAGCTCAAGTGTTTTCCTGTTTTCCCACTTCAGACATGTGGGAAAAAGCTGAGAATGAGAAGTCAGCACGGGGCTGGGCAGGAGGTGGGCGTGCAGGGTTATCCAGCCCCGATGGCATCCTGCACACTGGGGCTGCAGGGAGCTCAGACCCAGGTGATGGATGATGCCGTCCTGGATGATGATGTCCTGCAGGACAGCCTACAGACAGCTGAGCTCCAGGCAGGGCTACGGGCATGGCGCTGAGTGTCACCATCCCGAAGGTTTTCCCCCAGGTTGGGATGGCAGTGGGAGTGCTGTGGCTGCAGGCACCGGCACCCAGCACCTGGTCCTGACCTGAGCGGGGTAGGAAAGGAGGAGGCTGAAAATAAACCAGCTTCAGAAAAGAATGACAGGGATTATTTCAGGGCTGGAACAACCTGCCTCACGCTGAGCGAGTGAAGAAGCCAATCTGTTTAGTTGATCTAAGGGAAAGTTAAAGGGAACTTACACGCATCTATAAATACCAGCACGTTGGGAACGCTCCTGATTGCTGCGGCCCTTTATCCCAGCAAACAAAGGCAGCGGAGCTCCTAGGGCCGGGAGCTAAAGCGAGAGAGGTGCCGGCAGCAAAGTGCAGGATTTTAGTGGGAGGTGTAAATAACCATCAGGACAGGCAGCCCAGGGATATGGGGACGGGCACAGCAGGGTCACCTGGAAAAGGGGGAAGAAGGGTCCAGCCAAAATCCCAGGGGATGAAACACTAAAAACAGTGAATTCCCAGCGTGTGCAAAGCAATATTTCGCTGCTAAGCCCATCGGTAGGGGTGGGCTGGTCGCAGACCTGCACCTGGTGCTCACCCCATCTGCCCTTCGCTGGTCTCCCGCAGGTTGCACTGCCTGGAGGAGGTGCCCCAAAGCCACCTGCCCTCCTCCGAGCACAGGAGCTCATTGCCAGAGGTGGGGAACTTATTCCGATTGCCTAATTTTAAAGATACGCTCTCTATTCCAAAGCAACCATTTGCAGAAAGCTGTGAAAATCCTATGATTCTGTGAAAGTGCTTTTTGGCAGAGCCAGCATCTGGCTCAGCCCAGCTGCCGGTGACGGCTTTGTCCCCTGCACCTATCCCTGGTCCCCTCCCACTGCCAACCCCAACCTCAACACCTCCATGCCACCACGGTCCCTCCCTTCCAACATCGGTAAAGATTTGGTGAATGTCTGAAAACACAGAGAGCAGCGAGAGGAAAAGGAGAGATTAACCAGTAAGGGAAAAAAAATGGGGCATTGCCCATTTTATTGCAGTCTAGAACAAGAAGGGAAACATTGAAAAGGAGAGAGAAGCAGCAGCGTGATTTGGATCTTGAAAGTATTTTGGAAGAGGAATCTGACCCAGCACACAAGGTTAAAGCTATGCCAAAGGAAACAGCGTTCTCCTGTTATTTTACATCTGCGGTGAGCTCCGTCCATCACAGCCACTTCAGCCCTCCCCAAAGGCTCACAGCGCGTTTTGCCCTTCCCTTGCCCCTATGCCCGGCGTTGGGTGCACAGCCCGGTGTCGGGCTCATGCTGGGAGGAGGCTGGGGTTTATGACACCCATCCAACGAGGCAGCACTCGCCGGTGAGCAGACAGCGGGGAAAAGCTCCCGGGGTGCTGAGGAATGGACCTGCCACTTTAGAGCTTAGAGAAAAATGCAGAAATCTGCCAGGTGGGAGTGAACAGAGCTGGGGGTCCTCCATTTCTATCCCCATGCCACATCCATCTGCACCCCGAAGCCGGAGGGCTGGCACCGGACCACGCGAGCGCTATCACAACGGGATGCAATGGGAGCCACGTTCCCCATCCTGAGCTCCACCAGCCCAATGGGAACAGCCCGAGGAAGCACCGCCAGCCCCGGGCACCTCCCCGGCACCGTCCCGCGGTGCTATGGGCACGCGGCCCCGCTGCTGTCCCCGCGGTGGCAGTGGGACGCGCTGCGGGCGCTCACCTGCGGCAGGGAGCTGCGGGAGCCCAGCACCAGGCTGCAGACGCTGGAAGGGGCCTCTGTCCTGCGCGCCGTCACCCGCACCAGCCGTGGTGGTGTCCCCGGTGTGCCCACCCCGGTCACTGCCAGCAGCCTCTGCTCGCCGTCCTGCAACGAGAGGCGGGATGCAGGCGGGTAGGGGGGGTTGGATGCCCTAAGAGCCCTGCTGCTGCTGGGCAGGGTCACTGCAGGGATGGTGGAGGCTGGCAGGTATGGGGGCTGCTTCTGCGTGGGTATTCCAGCACCATGGGATGCCTCCATGTGTCTTTTTTTTGGGGGAAAGAAGGAGGGATTTGGTGGTGTTCGTGTGCTTGCGGTGTGCTCAGGGCAGGGGAACCCCACTGCTGGGCTGTTTGCAGAGATAGAGGCTGTGACAGACCCATAAAGCAGCGTGGGATCTCACTGAAGTAAGGTATAAACCCACTGACCTATCGCCATAGACTGGATGTGGAGGTTTGCTTTTAAACAGAGGGACATCAATGTAAAGCAAAAAAGGGACCAAAATGATTCCTGAGACAGAGGGACAGAGACACCTGGGGGCATTTTTGACCACCTTGTTCTTGCTGTTGGCCATCAAACTCCTCTCACAAATGTTCCTGCATCCCTCAGCATCCCCCAAGCAAGGGGTGAGGTCGTGACGGATGGAGCAGAGCTGTGAGAGGAGGGAAAGGCAGCATTGCCCCTGCTCTGGAGAGGCAATTCAATTTGCCTTTGTGCCTTGGAGATCACTCCGAGAGCACTGCTCAACTGCTGCCTCTCTGCCTGGTGCCGTGTCTCTTAAAAGACTGCTGGAAATTAAAGAGGATGCAAATAAGAAACGTGGAAGTTATCAGAGAGCTGGAACAAACCCTGGAAAGGGAAACTTGAAAGGCCCAACTTGGCTTATCAAAGCAGCCTGTGAGATCAGAGAGCCTCAATGCGGCCATGGGAGAAAGCATCAGAAAGCAGAGCAGGAAGCAGAGCTGCAGCTAAAGCCATTTGCATCAGGAATAATTCAATTAACACTGATGAACCAGAGACGTTGCCTAATTATTGAGACGAGCTATGACACGGGAGGTGTGGAATCATGCTGCTGGCACGGGAGCCAGTGCCAGGCTGTCCCCTGGCACAGAACACAGGGACTGTCCCCACAGCATCACGTCGGAGCAGCTCTTACCTCGGGGGGGCTCTGGGGCTCTCTGGGGGTGACGGTGGCCCCACGCTGCTGCCGGGCTGTGCTACACCGTGCGGCTGGGCTGGGGGGCTGCAAGGGAGCTGAGCGCAGCGTGAAGTCGTAGAATTCGTGGATATCTGCAAAACAGGGCAAGAAATGTCCCCAGGAGCGGGCAGGGTCCCAGCCCTCGCTGCTGGGGGACAGCTAGGGGAAGACAGCCACCGTGCCGTGGGTGCAGAGGGGATGTGGGTGCTGGACCCCTCCCACCCCTGCCAGGAGCACTTCACCCCCTCCAGCCCACCCATGGGGCACCGCAGGCAGCAGCAGGGCTGCAGCAACCCCTAAGGAAGCCCCCGTGGCATCCCACATCCCCAGCTCGTGTGACCAGAGCAGAAGTGTCTCATTTCAGATGAGGAACTACGTAAAAAGGGAGAAGCTCTGTAAAAAGAAACTGAAAGAACGAAGAGGGTGGGAAGCAGCAAAGGCCACGTAGAGACACCGCACCGTGATGTCAGAGCAAACACAGAGCATGGATGGGGGTATGGTGAAGGCAAAGAGGAGGACAGCACTGCAGGGTCACAGGGAGGGAGGCTACGAGAAATTTTTCCCAAATAACAGGAAGGATGGGAAATGGTGCCAGGTTCGATGCAGAGCTCCAGAAGGTCGGGCGAGGGAGTTTGGTAACGCCTTGCATAAGGCACGGCGGAGCAATAAATCCCTGCAAGCACGTGGGAGGCAGGAAGGCGGCCAGGGGCTGCGGGGCCAGAAAGCGGCTGCACGTCAATAAGCACTCGGAAGGGGAAAAGCCATGGCAGGAAAACAGAGTTTGCTCTCTGTGTCACTGTGGAGGAGCGGGGGGAGTTCTGCATGCAGCCCCAGAGGGAACTGAAGGCTCTTGGCTCGAGGGGTGGTTGTTAAATGCGTGACTTTGGGAGGTTTCCATAGGGAACACCGTGCTTGGAGCAGAAAGCCCAGCAGCTGTGGGGAGGGAGGGGACAGGCACAAGTCTTCGTGTCCACCCACTGTGCATCGGGTGCGTCCCTGGTGCCAAAAGCAGCCCCCGAGGTGGTCACTGATGGGAGCCGGGGTCACGGCAGCACCCGCCCCACAACGGGACGTTGTTTTTGTGCAAAACCGTCTCGCCCTCTGCTTGCAAAAATAGCCATTGCGTAACAGGACAGCGCGGGCTCCTCGCTGCGTGGATTGCACTTGGAACGCGCAGAACTCCAGGAAAAGGAAAACAGGATCTGAAGGGCCCCGTCGCAGGGGAACGTTGTCTGGCGCTTTCCTCCTGGGGTCAAAGCATCAAACAGACAGCACCAGCACCTGGGGAACAGCACAGGGGACAGCAGGGGACAGCCCCTCACCCCTGGGTGCATGGCACTGCGGTGGAGATGGAGCATCCCTGGGGCAGCTGCCAGCTCCCTCCTTACCCCATAGCAGCAGCAGGCTCCTATAGATGGACCTTTTTTAGGATAAAGGGGCTGCAGGGGGAGGCTGGGTGGCATCCCCATGGCACGTGCCTGGCAGATGTGCTCCCAGAGCAGGGCAGGTCGGGTTGCTGAGGTCACAACCAGCGTTATTTCTAAAGAAGTGCCCGAGATGCTGCACCCGTGGCATTCCTCACGTGGAACAACAAGCAGAGCTCTGTGACATTTGGCACTTCAGTAGCTCTGCTAACGATCGATGTGTTTTGGAACTCAAACTCAATGGAGTTTGGAGAACATCGCCTGCAAGAGCACAAGATCTGAGGATGACTGTGTGCTGCGGGCACAGCGAGCATCACAAGGGTCCCTGCAGGGATGGAGGAATTCACAAACACACACTCAGGGGATGGGGGAGGAAGCAATTAATGCAAATTCCTCGTTAGGTAAACACAGCTAGAGAAAGCTGGCTCCTGCACGAAAGCTAACATCCTGCTCAACCAGTTGAAAAGGTCACCAGCAATCAGGCGGCACTCCCTGGTGCTGCTGCTGATGGGACCGGGGCAGCCCTTGCCACCACCTCCACCTTGGTTTGACACAGCCTTTCCCCAGGACAACGGGGATGGAAACCCACGCTTTTTCCCCAAGCCTGCAGCATGCAGGAGGGAGGAGAGGAGCTGATCTGTTTCTCCTGTCCCTCTTGGCACCTCAAGTCCTCTGCAAATGGAGCTCTGGGATGATCTCCAAAATATCACCAAAATTTGTGCCCTAAGAGAAACCCTCCAGCCAGGAGTGGAGTCGAGTGATTTCTGAGCCCAAACACATTGGATTTTGTATTTTAAAAAGCTGACACCGTGTTTTCAGGTGACATCGTCCAGAGAGACAACCGTGATTTGTACAGAGGAGAGCTGCTGGCCTCCAGCTCCCCTAAATCCAC
Source organism: Penelope pileata (assembly GCA_013396635.1). Classification (NCBI taxonomy): domain Eukaryota; kingdom Metazoa; phylum Chordata; class Aves; order Galliformes; family Cracidae; genus Penelope; species Penelope pileata. Next base: position 356,103 of record WBMW01005039.1, on the reverse strand, counting down.
GTGCAGGGCTACGCTGTGCTCTGAGCAGCACCTCCAGGGCCCCAGCTCCAGGACAGACCTCAGCATCCATCCACAGCCTGTATGGAAGGTGTAGCACAGCACGCTGCCCACACAGCCCCAGGGAGCAGCAGGAAGGGGCTTACCCAGCAGAGCCTGGAAGAGTTCGCTTCGGAAGATGTGCGAGATCTTTCCGATGGAGGCTTTCAGCTCCTGCTCCTCCGGGGAGCGCAGGGTGCTCTGGTATCTCGTCAGGATCTCCACTGCCCGTTCGGTGTCTGCAGAGGGGACACAGGAGGAGCGAGGCATTAATGCTGGAGATGGACGGACATCCGCTAGGAAGTGGAGTGCTGCAAAGAGCTCATCCACGTGATGCCTCAAATGTCTTCTGACTCTGGGCTATTAGGAGCTGGACAGCCACTAAAGCTGCCTTCTACACAGACCTACAGGAGCCCTGTGCCCATCATTTCTGGTGAGCCCATGGCACACCAGCAGTCACTGAGCACAGCTGTGAACAGCACAGCAGCCACAGAGGAGAGATGGACAGGGGTTATATGGGAGCTTGTGCTGCCTGCTGGCCTTCCCTGGCCCTGAAAATGGGAACTAAACCCGTGCTGATGTTACTTTGGGCAGTGTGAGCACCACTGCTGCATCCCAGGCTGAGAGGTTGTTTGGGAGCTGGACATGTCCCCATGGCACAGAGCTGCCAGCACTACCCTGAGCTCACGCTCCATGCAGGGACAGATGGCCACAGCCCAGGTGAGTGCAGCTGCCCCATTCATGTAGCACAAGGCACTGCAAAGGGGGAAGTCACATTTCTACAGGGTGCAGTGTGAACGGCTCCATGCAGTGAGCAGCCCTGGAGGTACAGCAGGGAAGGATGGAAGCTAGCCAGGAGGAGGGCCAGAGGCTGTGACCAAGCTCAGCACAGCTGTGGGACAACCCTGAACCCAAAACAATGGGGCTGTGGTCTCACAGTGCCAGGACAGCCCCATGTTTTTCTGGGCAGACCCATGGCACCACCAGCTCAGCCCTGTAGCTGAGCAAAACCCAGCGCTGGCCCCAGCTGTGACCCACAGCAGAGGGGTGGGGAGCTCCCACGGACCTTGAGCCCGTCCCAGCCCTGCCACTGAATATTTCCCTTTGTCACCCAGGCAGCCCGCAGACAAAGGGCGTCTGTGCGAGGCAGGGGGGGGGCAGGCGTCCCGCCACTGCTGGGGGAGCATCTTTTGACCCAGGAACTCATGCAGAAAGGATGGCCCTGCTCGTCCCGGGGCTCTCGGCAGGGAATTCAGGTCACCAAACAAGGGGCCCTGTGTCTGCCAGGGCGCGTGCCACCTGCTGTCCCGCCTGTGTCACCCAGCCACACACACTCATCCTGGGAGCAGAAGGGGAAGGAGCCAGGGGAAGCGTGAATTCCTCCTGCTCAGAGCTGGGCTTTGCAGTGGCTTTGGGAAAAGCAGAGACTTTCCCAGGTTCGCTGGGCTTTGCAGGTATCCCAGCCCCATATCGGCACTGAGGACTTCCTTCCCTGCAACATCAGAGAGTGCTTCAGCCACTGCCCAGCATCCTGTGAGTCATCTTCGCATGGTCATCCCCGACTTCATCAGCAGAGACGAGAGCAGCAGGTGGAGAGCTGCAGCCACCACGTCTGGACACAGACTGTGAACATCCCCCCAGCCCAGGACGAGCAGCACACAGCACTGGGTGACACGGGGCAGGGAGCACCGGGACTGAATGCCAAACCCAGCACCCAGCTGAGCACCCCCACTGCATCACGGTGCCTCCAGCAGCACACCCACTTACTGCGGGGTCTCTCCATCCAACCCACGCACCCCCATCCTCCTCCCCAAACCCAGCATCCCACAGCCACGCTGCTTTAAGGTCGCATCCCACATCCCGGGGAAGGCACCGGGCAGCGCTCCGTGGCTCTCCATGCCAGGGGCAGCCCGGGCGCTGTCCCGGCGGAGCTCGGGCACGGTGCAGCGGGGCGGACACTTGTTGAGCCGCGGTGCCCGGAGCCGGGGCGGGGCAGGGCTCTCCTNCCCCGCGGCGCTTCCCCGCGCCGGCACTAGGGGGCACGGACACACCGCGCATCGCCGCCGTGCCCCGAGTTGGGCTGAGAAGGAATGGAGGAGGTGCAGGGGAAAAGGGAGAGGAAAGAGTTAAGCCCAACTCACCGCTGTAGGAACTGTCTACCTCTCAGCTGATTTATTGACATAAATAGGCAGGAGCAAGTGGAACAGACGCCCCTCTCCAAGTTTAAAGTGCCCGATGCTGAGTAACACTGCTCCCGGCCCCAGTGCACCCCGGTGCTGGGTGGCACCACGGCCCAGGCTCCCTGCACCCCCAGCCCTGTCCCCCAGCACCACAGGCAGGGCTGCAAGCATGAAGCCAGGAGCAGGGGCAAGGCTCCCAGCTCCAGCACAGGCACACAGAGGGCTCTGCCCTCCCTCCATTGTGTGCCACCCTGCATCCCCCTTCCTATTCTTGTGCTATGGGGCAGGACAGCCCCATGCCAGCAGCACTTTAAATAAAGTTTCCCCATCACCAGAGCTGCTGCTGACAGCAGACTGCTGTACCCCTGTAACAGTGACTTAAACCCCCACCAGCCTTCAGAGGAGCACCCCAGGGCTGAGGTCTTGGTCCCAACACCACCGGAGAAAAGCTCAGCCCCTAGGGCACAAGGCAGCAGCAGGCTCTGTCCCCTCGCTGCTAGCAGCAGCCCCACTTCCAGGTCTTCTCAGATGAGGGCAGTTCTGCACCACGCCAGGAGCCAGGGAGGCTGCAGGGAACTGCAAGCTCAGGAAAGAGTCTGCAAAGGAAAGGAGCCTCGAAGCCGGCCAGAGGAGCACTCCCTGCCTGTGCTGTGCACGTCTCTGGCTGCCCCTCCCCATGGCTGATGCAGGGGTCAGTCTTGCATCAGGCTGTTGATCTTTGTGAGCAGCACGTCCGTCTCAGACTCTGGGGAGAACCAAGAGAAAGCAAACAGTCATTGCAGGCAGCCACCGTCCCGCAGCGACAGGCAGAGCCGCCCGAAGAGCCGGTCTGAGGAGAGCTGGGGTGTGTGGGATTCCCCAGCACCACCCCACAGGGCAGTGTGCTAAGGGCAGGACAGGAACTCCCTGCATTGGGATTCCCTTCCCTCCCTCACCCATCCCAAAGCCCGACAGGCTCCATCACGCTGCACTGGAGCCTCCAGGGAGGGGGAAGCAGACATTGTGCACTCACCCGCCAGCCGCCTTCGCTGGGAGCATTTCCTAGGAGATGGAGCAGGATCGATGTTAGCACGTCAGTCTGGACACCCCCCTCCTTCCCTCCCACAAGCTCCCAGCCGCAGACTGTGGGGCCCCACAGCACACAGTCTGCTCTCAAGATGTGGTGCTGGTGCAGGAGCAGAACCCCCAGCCTCAGCCCTGGGGCGCACAGCAAGCTGTGAGCACAGGGCAGAGGCAGCCAGCTGCTGCAGGAAGGGTCAGGCCAGAGTTAACAGCAGCCTGGTGGTAAGAGGTGCCTCCATGCACTGTTGTTTCCCCTAGCCAGACAGGGGAGCGTAAGCCCAGAGTAGGTGGCAGCAGATAGCACCCACCTGGGGATTCTCCAGCCACCCTGCAGCCTCCCCCAGGCATCAAACTTACTTCAACAAGAGGAAGGCCCAGAGGATCATCAGGAGGGAGACACAGTCTACAACAATCCAGATCATGAGGTATGTGCTGCTGGGCTGCAAGGCAACGAGCCACGCCGTGAGCACAGGCAGCTGCAGGATGGGACCCACCACTCACACCATGGTTTGTGCAGGATAGAGGGTTCGCTTACCAGCAGCCAGATGGGATGTTTCATCTCCTTCAGCACCTGGCAGGCATTGGTGGTGACAGAGCTCACCCCTGAGCACCACAGCACGGAGAAGAGCCAGGGCTTGTTCACCACGTACAGGTTGACAGAGATGTTGTCCTGGCGGTACTGCCTGCGCAGGGAGAGCTGTGGTGAGCGTGGCAGACAGCAGGGTGCCAGCACGCTCAGCTCATGGCCAGAGAGGCCCTTGTGTCTGGGATGCAATCCAGCAATTGCAGCCACATAGAGCAAGTGTCTGGAGTGCCATGCCCAGGGCAGATGTGCTGGCCAGGCAGAGGGCTGCAGTCAGCTTCATCCCTGCACCAGCTCTGCCTGGTGGGGCATGTGAGGCTGCAGCCTCTCCTCAGCCCTGGTGCAGCCTCACACCTGTCCTGGGGTCCAGGACAGTGCCCCAGCCTCACAGACCACCCCTCCTGGGCTCTCACCTGATCTCCTCAGAGCTCATGTCTTGGTAGGGCAGGTTGACACGCAGCAGTGGCTCCTTCTCATCCTGGAGTCTCTTCCGGCCATAAATTTGCTGAATGCCCGGGACTTGCTGCTTGACCTGCTCCCTGAACCCATCCGGCAGCCACAGGACCTAGGGAAGAGCCAGGGAGCACATGCAGGGAAGCAGCACTCCGCAGTGCCCTGCAGGCCCAGGCACACGCTGCTTGTTCCTACAGCTGCTCCCTGCCCAGGTCTTACAGGAAGATCTCAGCCAGGGCAGTCTCCTAGCAGCTCATCCCAGCCAAAAAGCAAACACTGAGAGGAGAAAGCAACTCCAGCCTAAGAAAGCCACAGCAGGGCATTTATGTCATTAGGAGTCCTTGAATGGATCAAGCAGGGCATGCTTTTGGCCACAACTCTGCAACAGGAATGCACCCCAGACCAACATTACAGCCTTTGCTGTGCCCCGAGTTCCCACAGAGCCACAGGGGAAAGCAGTTTGGGTGCTCATCCAACCCCACGGGGCAGCACATGTCTGGTGCTGCAGAGGCTGGATGAAGTGCAAAGGAAACCGAGGAGGTTGCAGCAAGTCAAGGAGCTGCGGGGAGAGGTGTGGCACAGGGCAGGGAGGTGGAAGCCTGAGCATTGATTTTGTGCTCTCCTACCAGTGCTCCCCTCCCTTGACTGAGTCACTGTTTACACACCAGAGTGGCCAGTTCTGGGAAACGAGAGTATTTGCAGGATTTGAAGCTTTATGCACTAACCCCTAACAATTGGCAGCTTCTCGCTGTTAAAGAACCCTGGGATCTCTTTCAGGGCTATGCTACCACACCTAGGACTGGCCACCAGCTGCTCCAGGGGCTGGTGGTGTGCAATGGGACGTCCCAGCAAGGCGCACAGGTGGCAGCGGGGTGTGTGGGGCAACAGGAGGTGCTCAGAGGGGCTGGCAGAACCGTTCCCACTGTGACAGCAGGGTCTGGTGGCAGTGGCCAGCTCACCTGCTGCAGTGGGATGCCCGACTGTAGGATGACTTCCAGGGTGGCATTGACAAAGCTCTGGTAATCGCTGTGGTTCTCTGGCCGGAGGTCGAACATGATGGAGATGTTGCTGTCCTTGGCTGCCTCCAGCACCTGTTCCAGGGATGGGATCTTCTGCCGAGTTGCTTGGATGCGATCGCCATGCGAAAGGCTTTGCACAGTGGGAAATGGTCTCCGCTGTGAGGGAAAGAGAGTTAGGCAGAACAGGCAGAGCTGCAAGCCTCCATCTCCCTGACTGGTGCCTGTCTTGCTCCAGCCTCCCACTCTGGTACAGGCACAGAGCTCCTTCCTGCACACATCCACCTCTCCCCTGCTGCCCACTAATGGCACTGTTCCAGCAGCCCCAGCACCTGTGGGCACTCAGCAGGTTTAGTCACCTGAAGAGCATTGCCCCAGCTGCCTCCAAGCCCAGGCAGGCTGTGCAGCTCAGTATGAGACATCTCCCCTCAAACCAACCTCCCTGTGACTCAGCTGCAGAGTTGGAGCAAACCCCAGCTGCAGCAGCCAGCACAGGGTGTAGCTGCACCCCAGGGATTCATGCAGGCATGAAAGTGCTCCTGCAGCCTGCTCAGGTGACTGCAGGGTTCTGTTACTCAGGTGAGGGCAGAGGTCTTGCTTCCCCCCCACTGCCAATGCACCCAATCCCTGCATCCTGACCTCCAGGAACCAGCTGCCAGCATTGAGCTGCTGAAGGTCTGTCCAGTTGAAGGCAGTGCTGTTCAAGGCAGCTCTCTCAGGGAACACAGCCTGCACGTTGGTGGTCCTGGTGAGCTTCTCATCGTGCATGAGGAATGGGACCCCATCAGCACTGGCAAAGGAGCAGAGAGGGAGGCTGTGTCACAGGTTCTTTGCCTCCTAATGCTGCCCTGGCATTTCTGCCCCCTCCCAGCCACTCTCCATCGATAACCCCCACCCCATGCCTACTTTTGGGCCTTTGCACTGAGGGGTCAGTGTCCAGAAAGCACAGAGAAACCAAGTCAGGAACCATGTAATTCCTTGCTCCCTGCAACAGCTGCCCCCACTGCAGGATTGCACAAGATGAATCAAGGCCCAGGGTCTGTTCTCCAAGCAGTGCCCACCCCAGTGGTGCCTCCTTCCCAATGCCCTGGGAGGCAGCCTGGGTGGAGGTGAAACCCAGCACCTCCCCCGGATCATTGAGACACCCAGCTGGAGCCAGTCCCATGCTGGGGAGGTGCCAATGGCAGAGCCCTTTAACAGAGCTGACTCCAAATGCAGACTGTCAGTCCTGCAGCTTTGCTCCCAATGTGGCCATGTGGCAGGTGACATCCTGGGGTGCCCCTTCCTCCCTCCGAGCCCCTGCTGCCCCTTTACCTCACCATGACGTCCGTCTCAAAGACTTGCACGTCGCAGTCCACCGCCTTGCGCAGAGACATGAGGGTGTTTTCGGGGGCCAACTGGAAAGGGAGCAGTGTCAGCCCACGAAGGGGCAGGCACTCACCTGCCTGGCTGCAGAAAACATTTGGCAGCTTGGATGGGCTCTAGGGCACCCATGATGGGACTGGTGTGACCCTGGTGCAGTGGGGGATTGAAGAGGGATGGGTGCAAAGCACATCTGGTCTCTGTTTCCCAGAGTGCTGCACAGTCCAGCTTCCTGCAGCCACTTGCTCTTGGTTTAGAGCTCAGCAAATAGAGCCCATCCTCTTCACCCACATCCCCCAGCCCTGTCCTGGCCTGGGCACACCTCTTGGCCAGGCTGCACCAGCCACAATCCAGTGTCAGTGCACCTTGTCACCCCTCAGTGCTGTGCAGATGCTGTCACTCACCATGGGGGCTCCTCGGTGGCCAACCAGGGCTGGTTTGGGGGGCAGCTGGTTCTCCTCCATGATGCAGGGTGAGGTGATCCCCAGGGGAGCCACATACAGGGCGATCATCAACGCAGAGTACACAAGCAGCAGAAACACCCTGCAGCCTGCAGGCAGAGACAGAAGGTACAGGGGTGAGGTACATTGGAAGCATTTTGCAGGCAGTCAGGGAACAAGCCAATGCTACTTCTCTTAGCATTCACTTATGGCTGCCCTAGGTCAAGCATTGCATTCCCAGCTTCAAGAATACTGCAGGTTTCCTCTTGGCCCACCACATGCCCTTGCACCCCAACCCAGGACTTCTGCAGGACCCAGTCTGCCACCTGTACCCCTCCTCCAGCGGCAAAGCAGTTTGGGCTGAGGCTGCACAAGGGGCTGGGCATGACAAGCAGCAAATATGAGCAGGGGTGATGCATCACTACCAGATTGAGTCCTGGATTCCCCCCGTGCACTGCTGTGCTGCCAGTGCCTCTCAGTGGGGTGCAGAAAGCAGAGGACCCAGCTGTAGGGAACGGTGGAAACCCTCAGGGGGTTACCTTTGTTGCGGGTGCGGTAGACGACACTGGCCAGTGGCCAGGCAAGGAGTGTCATTCCCCCCACGATTCCAATGTGCAGGAAGGGACCTGTTGCCTGGAGAGGCAAAAGGCAGGGTGTCAGACATCACCCGCCCAGTGCCTGCCCCCAAAATCCGATGGCAGGGATCTGCCAGTACACCCAACACCACTGGAAGAGCAACAGTGCCAGGGAAGGAAGGACAGGGTCCCCCTCCAGTCCCACCACTGTTCATCACCTTGTCTGCAGCTGCTTCAGGCAGGGCTGCACAAGACCAAGCTGGGGCAGGGTTTAGCCCCCATGGCACACAAACATGCTGGGGGGCCCAGGGACCAACCTGCATCTCATCCCCACCAGCCTCCAGAATGGGACAGCAGGAGAGGTCCCTGGTGACACACCAACTCACCTGCAGGGAGATGCGTGCACTTCTCCACTCCTCGGCCCACTTTATTCCCAGCCCTGTGAAGGCTGCAGCCACCATGAGGGCAGTGATGATCAGCAGGGTCTGTGGTGAACAGCACAGGGCGGTTAAGGGTGTGCACATTAGCATTCTCGAGACCAGAAGGCCCTCCCTCCCCAGCCCCCTGCAGTCCTTTAGACTTCCTTTCTCCCATCTTGATTTGCAGCTGAACTCAGTACCCCACACTTTGAGCGAGGAGAATAGCCCCATCCCAGTGATGTGGGGCTGAGGGACCAACAGCTGCAGCACAGCAGGGACACATGGTGCCCATGCACAGCCCCAGCGGGCTGGCCTCAGTTTCCCAAGTGCAAAGACCAGAACTCCTGGGGGCTGCCAAGGATCAGAAAGCAGTGGGAACATGCATCACCTTCCTGCACCAGCCTCACCTTGTGCAGCCAGTGCAGCTTCAATGGTTGGCCACAGAGCTGCAAGCACAGAGCAAGGACCTGCAAGAAGGACATGTCAGAGCTGGTCTGTACTCCATACCTCAGCTCTTCACAGGCACAAGACCCAGCCTTTCCACTGGAGTCCTGCCCCACCAACACATGTGGAGTCTCCAGCCACACTCAGGCTTGGATGCTGCAAGCTCCACCTGGCTCACGCCCAGCACTGATCCATAGCCCTGCCAGCCCAGGGGGGATCAGCAGGGCTCACCAGCAGTGCAGCTGAGTAGATGATGAGCACAGCTGTTGCTATCAGGAGAACCAGGGACCAGTCCATCCACAGCTTCTGCTGCTTGAAGATGAACCTGCAAGCAAAGGGGATAGTCAGAAGGATGGCTGGCATGGGGGGGGAGGAGGGTGGTCAGGCTGGATGTAGGATCCTACTCACTCGTTGAAGTTGTGGAAATCATTGAGGATGATGATAGCAAAGTAGAGCCATACCAACGTGAAGAGGAAGACGCAGAAAAGGAAGAGGAACCAGCTGCAGTCACACTGAAAGCCAGAGAGAGGACAAGCATGCACACATCTCCTGCCCCACTACAGCAGCCTCAGGAGCAGGCTGGGGCTGTAGGCATGGGAAAGAGCAGGGAGCCAGGTGCCATCCCCAGTGCACTGGACTGAGCATGGACTGGTCTGACTGGAGGGGCTGGGCAGCTGCAGGAGCCCTCGGATCACTCCTGCCCACCCAGCCAAAGCCAGGTCCAGCTTCAGGGTCTCCATCCTCAGCACAGCATGTGCAGGGATGTGCCAGGTGCCAAGCAGGACAGCCAGCAACCTGGACCAGCTCTCACATTCCAGGCAAGATGGGACAAGCAATGGCACAGCCACTCCCATGGGAGTTGGAAACCTCAGAGAATCCCAGGGCCTCACCCCTGCTGGGTTACAAATCACTGGGGGTACCCCCTGCCAGCACCCTGGGGTGCCACACCCTGCCTGGGCACCGTGCCTCCCACGTGCCTAGCTGGGCACCCTGCACCCTAGGACCTGCTCACACCACGCTCAGCTCCAGGCACGTGTGAGCCTGGCCACAAACGTGTGCCCAGCAGGGCAGGGGATGGCCAGGCTGAGCCCTGTGCTGCTGCGCTACCCTTCATGTCACCCAGTGGGAGCAGAGGGCATCTTCACCCTGACCCCTTCACACCTCCCTCCCACTGCTCTCAGGGCAGCCCCTGGGCAGAGAGGGTCCCCAAGCTCTCCTGGGGCTCAGGATCTGGGCAGAGTCCCCCAGCTGAGCCCTTCCCCACCACTCTGAGACCCTCAGCACAGGACCTGGCCAGCCCCAGCTCAGCATCGCCCACGGTATCACCTTGGTGGTTCTCAGCCCCTTCCTCTTTTCCTTCTTGGCGGTGATCCACTGGCAGCTGTAGAGGCACAGCAGGCAGGTGGCACAGGGCCGGCAACAGCCAGGGGGGTCTGCCATGGCGCAGGGCTGTCACAGGCCAGCAGGTTGGTGTCCTGCAGGGGATGCAGGCAGCATGTCAGCACAGACCTCCTGACACACTGACCCCACAGGGACAGGGCACTGCAGCATCCTGGTTCCACATCCATGCAGCAGCCGCTGTCCCAGAGCACCGGGACGTAGCGGAGCTGCTGGCTGTGTCCCCAGGCAGGGCACGGTGCCAGGGCAGCGGAGCAGAGCAGGCGATGCAGCCCAACTAGTTGAGCAGGCTGCCCCAGCACCTTACGCACAACGAGCTGCAGCAAGCCCAGAGCTGGCGGGGAGCGGGGCCAACTCCAGCCCAGGGTTTGGGGCTCTGCCTGGAAGCAGGGACACAGTGCAGGATCCAGGCTCTGGCAGTCCTGGCACCCCACAGCTGCCAGGGCCATGTGGGCACTGCAAGAGCTAGATGCAAGGCTCCTCCTGCACTGGGGAGAATGGCCAGGAAGTTCCAGCAGAACTGTTCCCCTCAGCATCCCAACCTCCTCAGTGGGCTGGGCAGCCTACCCCAAGCAGCAGCACCACCCTGCAGGTTAAGCCAGGCTCTCTCTTCATTGTGACCCCCTGGGACCCCAGAGTCAGGTGCAGGAGCCAGCAGCTGGCACCCTCCCAGCCCTCACCACAAAGCCACATCTTCTCCAAACTGGGGGCAGGAGCGAGCCCAGCATGGCCATGCCCCATCCCAACCTGACACTGCATGAGACCCAGATGCAGCCCCCATGCAGCACAAGCATTTCCACACATTCAGGAGGACATTCCTGCTCTGGGGCAGCTCCCACACCATGAAAGCTGCCTGGTGCCCTGTGAATGGGAGGTGGCACAGCTGTCACCACGATCCAGGGGAAGGATGGATGGACGCTACGGGACCAGGCAGTTTCTCTCCCTGATGCCGAGGCCCAGGGGCTATGGCTGTGGGCTCACGGCCCTGCTGCCATGGGAAGCAGAGGTGCCACTTCCACAGCAAATCCCTGGGGCTTGTTCCTGTCCCCCCCTTGCTGCTGATACCAGCTGAGCACTAGTGCCAGCACTGCCCAGGGAAGCCCTGACACACACAGGCTGGCTCCCATGCAAGGTACAAAGTACGGTGGGAGTGGCCGAACTTCAGCCCTGTGCTGGCGACCGCACAGCTGATCCTGCCTGGTGCAGAGAGCACAGGGCTGGCAGGGGACCAGGGACCAGAGCCTGGCAGCAGCACCGCATGCCTACCCCACTGGAGCGATCTGCAGGGTGCTGCAAGCATCACAGGGGGCTCAGAGGGAAAAAGCCACCCTCTTCCGCCATCTGAAAGCTGGACTGCAAGCAGCAGCAGCACAAGTAACCACGCACAGCCCCTGCACTGGGTACAGGTCCCAAATCGAGGTGGGCTGGCCAGGCAGCAGATGCTGCACAGCTTGGTCTATGGCTCCATAGGGGTGTCTGGGGGACTGTTGGGGCTGCAAGGAGCCCTCCTTTAGCTGCCAGCAGATTACCCCACAGCACACTGCCAGCCCTAGCACAGAGGGCTCCATAGCACCACATAACATTGCTACAGTTGCTGGCATAGAAGTGTGCATTGCCCACAGCCCCATGGGGACCCCTGCACCCCAGGGTGCTGGCACAGGACCACCACATAGCCATGGGCAGGGCTGGACACCACCCACTCACCCACCGTGCCACCCTGCCTGGCAGAGCCCAGCCAGCATCCCCAGCCTCACTGTCCCCACAGAGCTCAGCAGGGGGTCCCCAAAGCAGCAAGAGCAGCACAGACCCCGCTCCCAGCCTCCCCCTGTGCATCCCCTCTGCTCACGATCCCCACAGCCAGGAGGAGCAGCACAGCCAGTCCCTTTCCCCCCCACCCTTCAGCAGGGCAATACCCTGCTTCTTACCACCCTGCCAGCACCGCTGCCACCTCCTCGGTGCTTCCCGCGGGGAAATACCTGCTCCTCGTCAGGCTCCAGCAGCGGGCAGCCAGGTGAGCGTGGGGCTGAGCTCCCGGGCGGGTGCCGGTGCACAGCTCAGCTCCGTGCCGCCCGCTCACACCCTGCTGGGTGTGTTCGTGGCCTGGCGGGGCTGCCCGTGCCGCCTGCAGGCCCACACAGGCCTTCGAGGGCGGGAGGCTGCTGGGGGGTCAGGGAGGGCGACGGGAGAGCCTTTTGTGCCAGAGGCTTTGTGGCTGCTCGGGAAGCGAGGAAGGGGCCCCGGGGGGCGGCAGGGGGGAGTTTGCAGGCAGCCCACGCGCAGGGAGGATTACGGCTGCGGGGAGGGAGGATGGGGGCACTGCTGGGCCTCCCCGTGAGGCTGCTCTGGGCCCCTCAGCCAAGGGAGGTCTGGGGCAGCTGTACCAGGGCAGCCCTCACAGCAGCCATCAGGGTGTGCTTTGAGGGGAAAGCAAAAAGGCAGAAGTGGTTTCTTGTCTTAGGCTGAGGGAATGCTTCAGAGGTAATGCATCCAAACTTTGTTAAGAAGAGATGAAGGAGGCTCCCAGACAGGGCCTGATGCCACCTGCATAGAAACAGACACAGCAATCCCCTCCATCTCCCTGCACAGCTGTGGCCTCAGCCCCAGCACTCAGCACAGGTGCAGGATGGTGGTCCCACCATCACCTCCTGCCCCTCACAGCAGGGCTGAGAGCATCTATGTGCAGGGAGTGACAGCTTCCAGCAGCACTGTGGCATCTGCCAGGCCTGCGTGACACCACGCTGCTTGCCCTCACAACTGTGCCCATCCCACACCATCATTTACAGCTTTGGCACCCAACAGCGAACAGCTCTGCGCAATGTGCTGATTAAGGACATCTGCAGGGCCTTATCAGCATATGGATGGGAGCACTGCAGTGCTGCAATAACCATAATCGATCCATTCCCAGAGGGGTGGGCAGAGAGCACTGCTGTGACCAGGAATGCCCCAGCACCCGGGCCACCCTGCATTTGGGGCCAGGTGTCCAAGGAGGGTCCAGCATGGAGGAACAGTGCCACGGAGCAGAACGCAGAGCAGCTGGGTGTCATGGCACAGCCCTGCCTGAGCCCCAGGGTGTGGAGGAACCAAGTGTCCATATCACCAGAGATCAAAGATGTTTGACATTTGGGACAGGGCAACAGGTTATAGAGAGATGGCAGCTTGCACCATGGAGGGAGGAGGGACCGCTGAAGCCAAGAAGCAGCTGAGGCAGCGGGAAAGACCCGAACACGGACAGAAGCTGAGGTTACATCGGAACTGGGAGCTCCCCAGGGCACAGAGCACTAGGCGGCCCCGAGCTGCACCAGCCTCTGCCCACCAGAGGGCGCTGTCCCGCAGCCGCTCGGCCGCCCCCACTCTATGGTCTCATGGCGGACCGTCCGCAGCCATGGCCGGGCCCCGCCGGTCCTGCCTGACACTGAGGGATCCGAGTTATAAAGAGAGCGGCAGAAAGTCCCCTCCTTCCGTACATGCCCTCAACTTCAGCCCCTTGTGAAGCAGCAGCCATTTTTCTCGCCGCCGCCAAGCCCCGAGGAGGCGGCCATATTGCGTAAGGGCAGCGGCGTCACGTTGACGCCTGTAAGAGGCGGAAGCCATTTTGGATACTGGCAGGCCTGCCCGGCCAGTGTCGCCGCGCAGCCGCCAGTGGGCGCGCTCGGCCCGCGCTGCCCGGCCCTGGGCTGTCCCCGCTGCTCGGTCCCCTGCTGTGTTGGTGTATTGCAGCTGCGGTTTGTACATAGCTCCCTAGATTTGTAACAAGGGAAGCAGAAAAGCTGTTTTCACACACTGAGGTGGCTTAATAGAAAGAAAAAGGTGCAAGTCACCGTTTCAGGTACTGCAGTTGCTCACTACAGTGCTCATAATCTGCAAGCAGCAGCTCCGAGTTTGACCACTTTAGGGAGCATTGTGCCTTTATTTAACCTCCTGAAGGAGAAGTCAAGACCTGGGAAGAAAGGAGACGGGAACACAGGTTTTTATACCCATTATTTCACAGTCTGTAGTGGGCAATGACAATTCAGTGTGTCACCACCCCGTTGCTGTCAGCCCGTGGCACTGAGGGTGCTTCCAGCCCAGCTGGCTCCAGCCTGCCTGAGCTAACAGGCCAGGGTATCTCCATTGCAAATCTAAAAGTTCCTACTTGTAGCCAGTTCTGCATTACTGTGAATTATCAACATTTTGAAGCTATCTTGCATAGGCACATTAAGGAACTGAGTTAGGAATTCCCCAGAAGTTAAGTGCCTACCTATTCAGGTCTGTATACGGCACTAATCTCAGTGATTAGGGCTGCTTTTCCCTGATAACCTGTAAGAAATTAAAGTCTGTTGTGAACAAACTCCTTTGGCACCTCTAGCCCACCCCAGAAGTTCTGTAGTTAAGCAGATCAGAGTTTGTATCAAGTGATCCCAGCAAAACTTTTCACGGGTGGTCTGTATAATTTTCATTTTCCAAGTGCATGAAAGCAGCATGGGGCTGATTTTCGGAAGAGCTAATCATTCATTGTTGTAATTGAGACTAACGACAGGAGCTCCAAGGATCAAGTGCTGGAAAACATTAAGAGTTCACACAGCAGCAAATCTCAGACTGGATACTCATAAACAGGAAACAATTTTTAGCGAACAGTATCATGGCATATGTAGAGTTATAATAATGCAAACAAGACTTTTCTTTGACTCTCCAGTGGAAACAGAAGAAAAAGTAATTCAAACAAGGAAGTCTTGCTTTCATTAGAAAAAGTTTAGTTACCAGGTTCTCGTATTTCTATCAAAAATCTGCCCTGTAAGATCTACACGCTGGTCTGAAATAATTGTTTTTTGTTTAGATGTAGCTTCTGCTTTTTGGAATTTGAACTTGTTTGGAATTTGAAGATGTTTATCATTTGCCATTTCCTAATTGCCTTATCATTCCCCAATTAACTGAAGCCACACGACAATGAACAGAAGCCAAATCTCAAGGGTTACATTTAAGACATGATAAAAAAAAAAAAGATAGTCACGGAATATATCCGCACGTAATTTTGAATCTCAAACTATAGAGATTTTTTGTATTATCTACAAAGGAAGCAGACTAGTTTAGTTATAGCAGAACTGTGTTTCTAGTTAGCCCCTCTCCTCTGCACAGACAGCAAGCTTTACTAGAAGTTGTAACATAGGCTGTAACATAACTTCTAAAATGAGGCAAGACAGATACCCTACAGAGCCAACTCCATTTGTTCAACACTGAAGCATATTCTAGAGCAGTATCAATGTTTTATGTTATTTCCTGGCCAGTATTTATGGTTTTTTTCCTCCAGAAATATATTATGTTTACCTTGTCAGTTAGCATAAACACTTTGTGTCTACCAGTTGCTCCAGTTGTTTCACAACAATACTTTGTTTATTTAGCCTTTTTTTCTTTGGTTACTAACTCTAGAGACATACCATTACCACTGGAGGTAAACCTTTACAATAGAGCATCTCTAACTTCTGTTCAGTTATAGTTACAGTAGAATTGCAGATTTTCCCTTTCAAGATATAAAATTTGATGCAAGATCTCACTGTTAAGCTATGTCATGGAACACAAAAATCTATTTGTTACTTAAGCTATCTTTCTTTCCCCATTGTCTCAGCAGCTTTCCATAAAGTCATTACAACTCACTAGTTTTACTATTAATCCATATACATAGTTAGAGCATTACTGAGAACCCAACAGCAGCCTAGACAGTCTAATCAGTGTTCGTGTCAACAGCCAGTTTAAAGAGTTCACAAAACCCTGAGTTCTTAAATGATAACAAACGCCTGTTAGGATATAGCTCCAGCTCCCAAGGACTTGTAAGTCTTGGCTTTGTATTTAAGCACCAACACAGATAATGGTTCATGTTAGCCCTTGTTCTAGGAATACCACCACTTGTGGGACACTACAGTCTGTCTTCAGTAAATCCAGAGGAAGAGAACAAAGGTATCTAGTGCATTATTGCTTCATTATTCTCAGATAGGTTATGTAAGGACAGACAACACTTCTGAGAATAGTGACATGCTACAGCCAGTAGTACTCCTATAACACTTACAGATCTACAACGTTTTTTTTCCCCACTGCCTACAAACTCTTGTTATTAGAGAGCTTCAAAGATACTAGAACATTCCCTGTTGACTTAAGGAAGACAGTTCATTTATAAGAGATACTTCTTCAAAAGTAACTTTTATCACACACACAGCTTAACCACAACTCATGCTTTACAAGTATTACAAGCTATCAGCCTACTTATTAGCAAGAAACCCCCTAAAACTAATACACTTACCAGGCAGAAGCAGCTTCTTGTCTCAAACTCTCTAGTGTATATACACAGCAGCTGCTTGCCATTGCCAATTTTATATGACAAGCCTCCAGAGCACTCTGCTAGGGGTAGGTTTATATAAAAGGCCCTCACTAAGGAGCAGTGAGTAATCTGGTAGGGTGGTGGTGTTTGTGTTTTCTTAGGTAGTGGGTGGGGTATAGCTGTATCATGGAAAAACTAGTATGTGGCTTTATTAATTTTTCTTATCTGAGTCTTCTAATGGCTTCCTTAACTTTTCCTATTTATTGCAAGTATTATTTGTTATCTATTTTATCATACTTTTTCAAGGTTTTTTTGCTAATAGTTATCTTTGTTTAGGTTGCAGTTCTTTTGAATAGTTTAATGTAGCTTAAATATTATACTGAAAAAGAAAACCCTAGAAGCTTTGATTCTGTTAATACTCTATTTTCTTAATTATGAAAAACATACTTGAAGTCTTTATAAGTGTTTTTTTTTAGTAACTTCTATGTGAATCACAGAATCGTAGGAGTTGGAAGGAACCTCTAGAGATCATTAAGTCCAACCCCCCAATTCCTGTCTGAGTTTTTTTTAATTAATACAAAAAGCTGTGAGGATTTTTTAGCTAGCGGTCTGTACTTAATTTCTCTTTTTTCCTGTTTTCTTAGAACTGTAATGCAACCAGTATTTCTAGGGCTTGATGTCTGTGGTTTTTTGTTTAGTAATCATGGTCAAAATGCTTATGTTTTTAGGGAAAAAGCATCTGGCTCAGGCTGCAGAATGTGTTCTTGAGCTTACATACTGATCAAGAGGGGAAAAAGTTTTTTTTTTTTTTTATTTTCATTGAAAGCTAGAAAGTATAAATGTAACTTCTCTTCTTGTTTTCTCTCCTGTTAGACTTTCCTCTCTAGAACTCAAGAGGTGATCCTAGAGGTCTTTTCCAACCCTAATGATTCTGTGTTCCACCCAGGTGCTTGCTGATCTTTCAGATGAGGTGGTTGGCAGTATGGAGAGGCTTGACAACATGGCTGAGCAGCTCTTGCTACTGGAAGCATAGAAGAAAGCACAACAGAAAATGACTTGGGTTTTGCTGTTAACCTTCCATAATGAAGAGGCTCTTCTGTAAGGCAGAACTTAAAAATGTATAAAGCTTAGGCTACCTGAGGGACCTGCTACAAAGGGCTGGTTCTGGCAAAACAGGGTAATCTTGTAGATTACACAGGTAAACTCTCTCCAAAACTAATGTTTCTCTGTTATCTGCTCTGAGTGGCTGAGGAGGTTGGAATCTTTAGAGTATCTGAATACTCTTTCTGATGAGTAAAGAACACACACTGTGAGCATGTATTAACACCTTATGTGATTTATACTGTATCTTGAATTGTACTATATCTTGAATCTGTGTATGTGTAGGCTATCTGCTGGAGATTTATTCTCAGCTGCTTGATAAATAACTTTAAAGGAATGTTTGTTACCCTCTCTTATAAAACTGGTGCCCTGCTTATTTGTAAGCTCACCAGTTTTTTCTAGATAAATTTTAACTGATAATTGGAAATCATGCTGAAATAAAAAGAATGTCACATTCTTTAGTTCTTCTTCTATGTCAGTAAAAACACTATAGGCTTAAATGTTACTAAGACTAGATAAATAGTAACCTTGGAGGCAATGTGCTAACTTTAAGACTCATCTAGTGGGATACCATGGGTAGAATACATAAGAGTATGACTTGAATGTCTACCTGTAATAAATTTCCTTATCTATGGATTTTATTCATGCTTAACTGCTTCAAAACACTGGAGATTTATAAACAATTCATGTACTATTTGCATATCTCTTCAAGGTGTTTTTTTTTTTTCTCCAGCTTTCTGAAATATCACAGGCTTTTAGCTGTGCCTTGGCTAGCTTTCTATCAGATGGTCATCTGCCTAACTGGTTATAATTTCTTTTCCTAGGGCTAATTGATGTCTTATCGTGGATCAGATTGCATCCAGGTGTAGATCTGAAGAACTTCTGTGATTTCCAAACAACTGAAGTCATTGTTCTGATCTTGTCTCACCAATAATGGTTGTTGCTTTTCTGCTCCTTTTTCCCTGACTTGATTGTATTTCAGTCAAAGCTCATGCAAGTTAGCTAGCTTGTGCAGTTAAGACATGCTAATTGCTTTCCTTTGCGATGTAGACTGGTAAAATCTTAATTCACTTCTATACCTTTTGTTGAGTTACAGTTGCTATTAAACAAAGTGTTTGATCCTGTGTCAAGAAGAGAATGTGACTTGTATCAAGAAATAAATGTAGACTTGTAACTCTTGTCTCCTATGTTGTAAGAAGCATGCACTCTTAGTAAGGTAGTAAGATCTTCCAGGCATCCCTGCAAAGTGCTCATTAGATAAGATACTTGTAAAGAGATCTAACATCCATTCACAGAACTTACCTTTATTCTAAGGAGGTGCCTGGGAGCTCAGAAGAGAGTCTGTTCCACTCTGGCAGAACTGAGCTGGTCTGTGGCTCAGAGGTAGGTGGTAGGCTTAGAATTTATGATGCTCAAGAAGTGGGTTCTCTGCTTTTGTGATCACTGCAGGGTGATGCTGATGCATGAGGATTTGTTGCCTGAAGTCCTAGTCTCCAGCACTAAGAAGCATGCTTGGAAGAAGTCTTAGGAGCAAATCTTGAGAGGAACTTCAATGGCAGAGATGAATGTTGAGATGTAAACCACTCTGTAATATCATAGCTACCATCACAGGTTGTACCTCATTGCATTAGGCACTGTACCCTTATAGGATAACGATCCTAGCCTCAGGCACATGTACTTGCTTGTCTGTCTTAGGGTTACAGACAGATGGTTATGAGGAGCTGGGAATATGCATAGCTCAGCGTGAGGGGCATTTGACTTGGCACTCTAGCTGTTTACTCACTGTCAAGCTTTGTTTCTGGGGGTTTGCAGAACTATGCAAAAGCCAAGTGGGTACTGCATGTATTTGACAGTCCCCACATACACAGGCTAGCATGGGAGAGAACAAAACAGGATTGTCTGAGAAAACAAAAGGAATGAGGAGCATATAGGAGAATGATTCAGAGTGAATATGAAGAGAATAAGATCAAAACAAGGATGCAACAGTAACTGAAATGTAAGCAGAGAGTTCTAGGTGTGATAAGATTTTACAAATAAAACTGAAATGTAGATGGAGGCTGCTGTGGCTGTGTGTCCAGACTGAGTTGTCTGTGGCATTGATGTTCTGCTCCTGAATGCTGTTGGTAATCTATAGCTTGAAAAAAAGAAATAGAAAATTTTTGGGTATGTTATAGTCCTTCTGAGAATTTCTGCGAATAGAAGATTAGATGTAGCTGTGATTTAACTTGTTGATAATAGAGATTACTGTGTGCTTTCCACTATGGTGGAGCTACGGAGATGTTTGCTGTGTTCTCCTTATCTGTGTTCACTTGTGATCACAATTTCCTATGTTTGAACAGGATCTGGACAACCAAATAAACTTTAAGGATTGTGTTATACCTATCAGGCTATGAATCACTTAACTAGTGTTACATACAACGACAAGCTCTGATTTATACTTATTGATATTCAGTTATAGTGAAAATACTCGTGCTAATTTGCTCTGTTCTGATGGTCACTTTTGCAATATATAAACTACTACTTCTGATGTCTAATTACATACTCCCACAAGCCCAGTTATAAATTCTTTAATAAGAATACTACTTGAGGAGGTCACTGCTACCAAAAATGTATTTCTTTGAGTTATTGAATAAGTGTATTTCAATGACATCAACAGCTGGACTGCTAAATGCTGTTTAAAGAAACGTTTTTCTCACTACCAGCATGTTATTACCTCAGTCGTACTCAAATTATCAAGAAATACTGCCTTCTCAGAAACTGCAGGTGAGAAAGGGAGACAAACCCATGCTGATTTTCGATAGGCGTTACCAAGATTCACAAGCATTGCTGAGAGAATTAGCTGTGCTGTAAAAGCAGAAATCCAAGTGTGTAGTAGGAGAGAATGAGGGACAGGAAAAGCTTTCTGAGAGTCTGCTGCCTGTGCCAGGCAGCAATCAATTCACTGAAACTAAAAGGTCAGGGGGGTGAGTGGAAGTGATCAACATCTCATTACTCAGGCTGCAAGAAGCATCCCTTTGGGAAGCAGTATGGTTGTGTCCTGGCTGGAGATAGGGAAAGCTGCTGTGATTATGGAGCATCACAGTATCATTATGGAGGATGCAAGCTTTAACCTTGACTTAGCTGGTGTAAATGGCTGTGCTGCCTCAAAGCTGGAGGGGGAGACATGCTTAGAAGGGGTAAATGACATAGTGGTGTGAAGTAAGAATTACATGATTCTTGGAGAAAAGCTTTTGGGTTCTTTGGTTGGATTATGGCTAGCCATAAACAGCAGCAGATTCAGCAGATTAAACAAGCAAGGTCAGCAGATCAGCAAGTGGCTAGAGGCCTTTCTAGCAACCTGTGCAAGATGTGTTGCTCTTCTTATAAGGTTACTTATGTCCTTACCATTTGTAATGTTAACTTGCAAGTGGAAAAAGAAAACCGATGAAGGCTGTACTACAGAAGCGGAAAGAAGAGCCTTGGACTTGTCTGAGCTGCTGTGGGATGGTAACCTCAGTGGCTAATCCATTCTTGGGTGGCTGCAGGTGGCTTTTGAATAGGCTGATGATTAAGATAACTGAGATCAGTTCCTCAAATTCCGGTTGTTTTAGTTGGTTCTTTGCTATGACTGATAGAAGATAGGTAGGTCTCCATTTCAGCCAAAAGCATTGTGCCTAAACTCCCAGTAGGGCACAACAAGGCTGGAAAACTACGTAAATTTCTCTCTAAATTATCTGTTCAGGTATGTAGTACCTCAAAGCAAAGCACTTTGTATGCTCTAGACCAATTAATCTATTTTGTTCCAATGCCTTTCTGTGCGACTCACCCTCCTGACTCTGCTGTCACTGAACCACCAAAGCGAAGAGTCCTCAAGAGCAGGTAAACTCGAGAGATAATTCTAAATGCTGTGACAACTACTAGACTGTAAGCTTTGGTGCATAAAAATAACTGTCCCACTTGCATCCTTCTTTTCATTGTAATAAACTTGAATGGTAATTTGAAAAAATGGATCTGCCTGAGGAGTAGGTTGTCCAAGGAAACGTGGTTTGTTCTGCGTGGACACAATTTTGAAAATGAACGTGGATGAACTAGAGCTTTTCTTAGCAGTTCCAAAAAACCATGTTTTTCTGTAGTTTTAATGCATATATTCTATAGGTTCCTCTAGTGTGTGAACCCAGCCCTACACTTTTGAAATGTGAGATGTTTTGCATTAAAATATTCTGCTGTTAAGTTGGTGTTCCACTGCTTCTGAGAACTTCTGTGCATCATTGCATGGAGGGAGGAGTGCTGGCAGGCTTCTCTTGTGGGATTTTTCTTATATTTGACATCTGCTATACTCATCAAGTAGTTTATAATGCTGCCTGAAATTATTTTTATGTAGTTTTTATATCTAAGAAACAAAAATGTGCCAGAATTCACCAAATAGTTTGATTATACTATGTTGATGTCTTGTTGATATATTGATTACCTTGTAACATCATGCTGGGAGCTTGAAACTTTATTCAGTAGGGAATATTCTCACCTGACCTAATAACAATAATTATAATAAAAAAAAATCATACTTACAGCAGAAAGTTCCCAGATGCCTGTCCAAACTCTGTAGGAAAAACTGTAGTCTCTTTAATGCTAAATTATTTCTTCCCAAGGGCAAGTTACTTACCTTGATTTGGAAGTCTCTGTGTTCAGAGCAGGAAAGTCCTATATTCGGGGTTGGGCTCGATCTCTAGAGGTCCCTTCCAACCCCTACAGTTCTGTGATTCTGTGATATTCAAGTTCTCTCAGAATCTAATACCAACAAGGTGAAATCCTGCTTCTTGCTTTAGTGTTGCCAGTTGGCTTGGTACTCGGGGCATTACAGTGTGAAAGCTTTGTGGCTAGAAATGGTGGAGGGTTGTACGGTGAGATAAATTGTTCTGCATTTGAGTAATATGCAGTGCTTGTTCTAAACATGTAATACCCACAAGTAAAATATGATTCTGTTCCTTCTCTGTCTCCTCTTTTCTAATGGTAAAGGTATGAGAGAACAATTAAACGATGGGGCCAGTTTAGAGAGGCAGCAAGTTCTTAAGCTATGTCTGTAGTGGATTTTCCAGTGTAGTAATAACATTATCCAGTTCAGAAGAATTTTGAGCAGTCTAAATCCAGTTGTACAGAAGCACATCTGGCTCTGATAGATGTAGCCGACTTAGCATAAAGAGGTGAGTTGCACTCTCATGGCTGAGAAATGCAGCCAGCCATTAGTTCAGCCACAGCTGTAATATCAATTTGCACACTCAGCTTTTGAATGCTGATGTGATTTATTCTTTTCTTCCTTTGTTCTAACCCCTTAATCTGAAGATCAAATTCTTTCCTGTTGACATAACTGATAAAGAAATGCCTAACATGGAACTAAGACATCAGTGTTAAGGGTGACGTTCGAATACTGGAAATTGAAAATTATTTGTTTGCTTACGAAGTTCTATCTTAGAAGAAACTGAACTTAAGATCTGTGATAAGCCAGCTGCAATTGTGTGCATTAAGTCAAATGACTGAGAAAATTGATTGAGGGAAAAGAGGGAGCTTAAGAACTGAAATTTTTGTCAAAAACATTTTAGTGTGGTGGTGAGCCTCTTCCAAATGGAAATATTAAGAACAATAAAAAACAAAACCCAAACAACTTCAGCCTAATAGTTTTGTTCAGTAGAAGCTATGCCTTCTATTGAAATAACCATCCCAGAGCCTCTCTGTTGATGTGCAGGAGCATGGTTGTATCTCACAGAAAAAGCTGTTCTTGATGTGGCTCGAGAGTCTGGTGGTTCTTGGATGCTGTTTTATTCCTTTACATTCCCAATGTTTGAGGAATAAAAGTAATATACAACATGAATGCACTCAGCAGATCAGTTAGATTAAGTACATGCAAACTTCAATATTTAGTAATTACAGTAGTAAATAAATCATGCTAATTGCTAATTTATTAATTGACAGTGTGTAAAACAAAGAGGATATTTCTGCACTTGATTCCTTTAAGAGCAGGAGACATCAGCTGAAAGTATGGAAATAAACCATGGCCCTCCTGATTCCTGAGACCACAGATTAAAGGTCACACTTGGTCCACGGGCCAGGCTGTGGGGCATTTCCTTAGCTATAGTAGTGCTGTAAGCTGGGATGTTCAAGGAATTAAAGACCATGGTTATTTAGGCACTGTGAATTGTAGGCAATGCTCTTTATTTTGAATATGCACTCTTTATAGCCTGCCTTACATAAAGTATCTTGAAAGGTCACTTAATTTATCTGAATTGGAAATGGTTAGAACTCCAAATGATGCAAATTGATACAGTTGAAAATTCATCTGTGT
Organism: Penelope pileata; assembly: GCA_013396635.1. Lineage (NCBI taxonomy): Eukaryota > Metazoa > Chordata > Aves > Galliformes > Cracidae > Penelope > Penelope pileata. Next base: position 332,435 of record WBMW01005039.1, on the reverse strand, counting down.
TGGTTATCCCTGGCCAAATCTCTGCTTAGAGAAGAAGATATACTGGAACAGTCTAGAGATATACTGGAAATGTCTTGAATACAGTTTCCGCTAACTGAAGGAATAAATCTGTTCTTATCTCTTGGCTTACTCTAGAATTCCTCTGAAAGAACCAAAAGCATTATTTTAAAAATAACTCCTCCCTTACTGGTTGTGCTTTTCAGAGTTCCTTTTAGGGTTGGGGGTATTTGCAAAGGAACCCTTTAATTTCTCAGTTTAAGACTGTTGGCTAATGCACATCTTCTTAGCTGTTTAGGGGAATTTAATAATGTATGTTCTACAATTTTGTGTGTGCTCTGTTAACATAACACCTCCCAGGATGGTGGTCCTCTGATGTCACCATTAACTCTGCGAAATATTTTAATGACTTGTTTATGAAGTTGCTTTTCTCATTTGTGTGAGGCTTAGATAACTGTGTTGCACTTTGTTTTCGAGAAACAAAAAGCTCTGGATGGCCAATGTTAATAGAGATGGATGTATCTTCTAATGCAGTGTTCTCATACCTGTGCTTTTGAGATAAGCAGATGGGAGTTGCATGGTTAATTCTACAGAGGTCTATATTGTGAAGAAAAGGGGTATAACCAGGGGAATTTTAAAGCACGTAGTGAATTCTTGTTTAACAGCACTGCTGCCAAACAAAGATTGGTAATACTTATATCACTGGCTGTAATCTTAATGATGTAATCAATAAACTGAAGTAATCATAGGCTTTTATTCATGTTAAAGCATTTATAATCAACAATCAATTTTTACTGCAGGAGGAGCAAGGTTCCTGTGAGCATTTTGTGGCTTTATGCATGTGGGAAAGGAAATGCAAAAAGGCAAAAACTTTGGGTATTCCTACAACATGGACTTGCTTGAAATCTAATGTGACTAAAGTCTGATTGTGGATGCTCTATCAGGTGATTTTCTGTTTCAAGAAAAGAATAGTTGCATTCAGTAACAGAGGGATGAAGCGTTTGGAATAGCATCCAAAATGGCAGGGGACTGGTAACCCAGATGGTTCATTCTGGCTCTGTGTTAATTTTCCACCCATGTCGTGTGTTAATGGAAGACCAAAGAGCTGCCCTTTCCTGTTGCCTTTGGAAGGGGGCCCAGCTACCCATTTTATAGATGTTGAAGGGAATCCTATGAGGAGTGCAAATGGGATGGTTGAGAACAGAGGTGCCTTTTTGTACAAAAGCGTAGGCCGCTACTGGTATAGCTCCAAGCCAAGGGGATGTTTTTGCCAACCTGTGTTGGCAGTGAATGTATCAATCTTTCCGTGCTACCTCTTGAAGTGCTTGGTATGGCTCCCACTTGTGCACCAGGCACCTCAAATCTGTTAGGCAGTTGATTTTCTCCCCTACGCATATAAATTCGTGTTTGGAAGTGAAGGCCCTAAAATTAATGACATCCATGTACTAAATTTCCATCTGTTTGAGCATGTTGGAAGAAACTCACCTGAGATTAACTGGAATGTGAAATGTCTGTCTGGGAAATGCATAGATTTACTGCTGGTGATCAGAATGAGAACAGTTTCTGATAATAAAAATGAAGTGCCATGTTGAGGAAACTTAAACAGATACTCGGTGATGCTTCCGTACACAATGTGGAATGTGCGAGTGAGGTTGCCAGATGGCACAAGACAAATGTGCATAGATCCTGGCAAAATAAATGACACTTCTTGCAGTGAGAGTCAACAACGAGCAGAAATACTCGTTATGCATTCTTTTACAATAATAGAATATTCATAAACAAATAATAAATTCCAGGCTAATCTATCACTGCCAGAGAGGGAGGAAACAGCATTTGAAGTCTTGACAAAACTTATGTCATTGGATATTTAATTTTTCAATTCATCATTAAATAATAAGATTAATAACTCAAGCCCTCATTTGCAGGAAGTTGTAACTCCTGTCTGCTCCTTGAATAGAAGCCCTCTGAACAGGCATGGGTAGAAAACTTCAGAACTACATAACTAGAAAGAAGTATGTCATTTTGGAAAGCTGCCATGGTCTTAAATTAAGGAGATTAAAGAACTAAAAGAGACTGAGACATTTATTCCCTAGGTATCAGTGCAGCATCAAAAGATGGATTATATTGATTCATCTGACTTTGAGAAAACATTTGCTTTAATGATGAAGTGCAGTGTTTCTATTCAAAGGCTCTGTACTTCAAGGCGCAGCGTGCATTATCGCTTGCATTATCACTTGATTGCACTTGCCTGGAAATTAACAAGATGAAACCATCTAAAATTATATGTACCAAGGAGGGTACTTGCACGGCTCAGTTACAATAATCCATGGAGGAACAGAGTCTTTGACATTAAAAACAATCCAATGTCAGCTTAATGCTTTTTAGCACAGTGTGTGTGATAGGTTGGTGGGTTCAGCCGCATATTGGTGTTTAAGACAGGTGTATGAGTAGTTTCAGGGGTGCTTGGCAGTCTCGTTATGCCAATTAAAATCTTCCTATGTGTCCCCCAGCTGCCCTGCACATGGATATGTTGTGCCATTGGAGTTATCAGTTCAAGCCCCGAGGAAAGCAGTGCTGTACAGAGATGCTTGTGCATCCCAATTGGTGCTGCTGGAGAAACAGGAGTTGGGTGAGATGGAACCTGTTCTCCAAAAAGCTGGCATGGCCTTACTGCAGAAAAGACCAGGTCCTGAGCTGCTGGGGGAGAAGGTGAGACTGAGATGGAGTGGAGGCTGACTTCTTGGGCCAGGGAGGCAGAGCTAGGAGCCGGACTTAGAGCAGAGGAGAGCACTTGCTGTAGCCTCACATGGGCTCTTCAGCCAGCCTTCAGTGGCTTTGACACTCCCATGCACTCTGAGCATTTCGTACTTAACAGCTTTGTGCAATACGACCTCTTCTGACTCATATAGCTGGATCATCATGCTGGCTAACTAACTTTAATATCTATCCTGTAAATATTTAGGGCAATAAATGCACCTTAAGACAATTAAATGTGAATAATTTTCTAATTCTTGGCTCCTTCCATTAAATGGATTTTGTGATAGGGGGCTAGTGTGTTAATAACCTGATCAGGTAATTTTTCAGTTTCCGAGTCAGGCATCTCACTACAGTGTGGGGTCTTTACTGAAAACAGATAATTAGCTAGCTTTTTCCACTGATGAGAGTGATCCAGGGCAGCAGAGACCTGCGTGGGAGCACAAGCTTCTGCTGGTAAGGTGTCAGTGTGGGAGCCACAGTGCCAAGGGATGACTTTTGGATGCACCTGCCAGCAGTGTCATTACCAAGTGTCCTGCTGCAGTGAGCAGATGGTGATGATTAACTTCACAGCTCGAAGTAACCATCAGGGATACAGGCACTACCTGGGATCTGTGCCAGCTAATGACCAACCATCTGATCTTTGAATCTGCTTAGATACCTAAAGATTAAGTCTCTCTAATGGGATTTTTAAAAAAAAGTGCTCAAGAACAGCCTGAATCTCTTACTCATTGAAAGCAGTGAGACCAGTGCCACTTACTCTCTTTGTGTAATAGCCAGGCTGTGCTTTCAGCAAGGTGTGATGGCTTTGTGGTTGTTCCCAGAAACAAAGTTGTGCTTTTTGACACTATTTTCCTTGTCAGACTTTGTTATTCCTTTGCTCCTATGAAAGTGGTGAGTGCAGAAACTTGTACAGCCAAAGTGATGGTACCAGTTGAATGTTGTACTAGTACCAGTCCAGCTATCTAGCATACCTCAGAAAGCAGGAGAGCAGCTCAGCAGTCTGCATCCTGCATGTGCAATGACAGCCAAAACCAGAGGCATCTTGTTTCTCTTGGCTCTTGCATCAAAGTGTTTCCAGATGTGTTGAAAATTTCTCTGGGGACATTTCTCCCGAATATCTCCACCTACATTACGCAGGAGCTAACCCCTTCTGTTAGCAAAACATTGAAGTTATTTTGGGGAAATGTGAAGATGCAGTGCCAGAAGTGGGAGCTGAAGGGTATGCTGCTTGGAGCAAAGGGTGGCTGAGTTCTCCAGTTCTTGCTGTTTCTTTCCTTAGCTGTCTCTCTCCTGCCTTCCTGGTTCCCATAGATAGCATAGTCCTTGAAGCATGTTCCTGGAAATAGGGCTTTGTAGCTAAATTACTCTCCTGTGGGTGAGCATGGTCCTTGAAGAATGTTCCTGGGAACAGGGCTTTGTAGCTAAATCCCTTCCCTGTGCGTGAGCAAAGGTCCTTGGGATCATCCGTATCACCCACTAGAATGGAGGTAGCTGCCAGCACTATGTAGCTGTATTAGAAAGGTGCTTTCTGAGTATAGAAGTGGTTGTCTTGTGTACAAAACATAATTGCTTTCTCTATAGCTGTGACAGTGCTGAGGGTAGGAATACCTGCATCTCCTTACGTTACCTGTGTATTTCTGTTCCTTGGGTGTGCATGGTAGGCAAACCACACATCCAAATGGCTTCCTGTAACACAGGCCCTATTCCTGGAGCACATGGTCCACCTGTCACCAGGAGAATGATGTAAGTGGATTATCAATGGCATAAGCTACTGAAACTAGCTGAGCCATGAACTCATTGCAACAGCTGCTGTATTACACTGGAGTCAGAGTGTGGTGGTGAAATACGCTGTCTGTTAACGTAATGACAGTATAAAGACCAAAAGTACCTGCAGTGTGCTCAGGCTCGTAAAGAGGAAGCAGAAGAAAGGTAATAAACAGTAAAAGGTGCAGGCCCTGCTTGTTCCTCTCCTTGGATTCGCTGTCAGGTTTGTGATGAAGCATCATGGCTGGTCCTCACTGCATTGCCAGGGACATCAGCTCCATCTCAGACCCCACTGTTCTATTTTTCCTTCTTTTAGCATATAGTTTGTTTACCTTTTAACCCTGTATATTAAACTCACTGTTAAGTGTTGTTCCGAAACTGCTATTCAGTTTACCTCATATTCTGCAAAGCATTTTGAATTGTTGAAACTGTTCAGCAAAACCCCTGTGCTGTTTCTCAGCGGTGTAAGCCTCTGCCTAGCTTGCAATAGGGAGCCAGTTTCAGGCCTATACTGATATGATTTTTCCTGTTTGCAAGGCAGGGAAGGCATAGCCAGGGATTGTAACCTCTGTTCTATCAAATAATTGCAAAGTATCAGAATCAGACAATCTCTGACCACCGCTGGTAGGAATGTCTCAGGGGTTTCTGAATATATTCCTATCTCAGGAGCCTCTTGAGTAGATTACTGAATAAATTGCATTCTTACACTGCACTGCTGGACTACTGAATGAAAAAGCATACCTATGTACTGCTTTGATATTTTTATTAGGATTAGCAGGAGGTTTGGGAGCGTTTACTTATTTGTCCTTCTTTCTATTTTATTGAATGTTTGTACTGCACCATACTGTGCTCATTCAAAAACCCTGATGTGAGTGAAAGATGTACTGCTTTTCCTAGAAGAATCATTTCAATAGGTACTGGACTGTTCCCACCTGAGATGGTTAGTGGCTCTGAGTCATGAAATGATGATGAAAATTTGAAATGTGCTGAATTTACAGAACTAGTTACGAGGTGTTTGTAAAGCTGTAATTTATAAGCTAGACTTTTTTTTGTTCCTCTTGAAACATACACTAACAAATGGAGAGGCTTTCTTCAGCTCTTCCAACATACAGTGATTAAATTTACAGAACTGCTTTTACGTTTCCCAGCTCTGGTTGCTGCAGTAAAACATTTTATCTCTGACTGGGGGGTTCTCCCTGGTGCTGAGCTGTATGGCAGCTTTGGGCATCAGGCCAGCTGTTGCTTCTATTGCACGCTGCACCATCTCAAGGTGAGCTGCATGTAAAATTAAGTTTTTTGTTAGGGAATTTTTGAAGATTACAGGGTTTTATTTTACTCTTAGAGCATTATATCTTCAAGAAGACAGCCCAAGAATGTAGTGATAGAGTTCAGTGAGTGATGATAGCTCTAACAGCAGGTAGAGGGCATGCATGCCCTGAAAGAGATGCTACTGTGCATTGTTAGATGGGGTAAGGAAGGATTTCAAGCATGCATTTTATTTGTATTTGAAGCGCTGCTCTTCAAAATTTGCTGTTTCCAGGAAGCCTCTTCTTGAGGTTCAAAATACTTCTCAGGATAAACAATTCCTGGCCTAGGAAATTTGTTTTTCCCTCTGAAATTCTCCTTAATCAAAACTTCCTGCACCTCATTTCTATATGTAAAAGATGGAGGCTCTGAAATGAGTGTCTAGAGATGAGAAGCTGGTGACAGTGGGTTATAAAATAGCACAGTGTTTTCTTGTGCTGTGAACGCATGGATTCTCGAGGGAACAGCTGGGCAAGAGGCTGCTTACAAGATGCAGCAGGGAAATGGCACTTCCTGGAGAGAGCAGAGGATGTGGCCATCCATCCATTCATACACTTGTTTACTTCGGGTTTTTCATTTGTATAAAACTTATCTCATAAGGAAGTTGGAGTGAAGAGTGGCTGTGGAGTGAGGTCAGAGCAAGGGTAGTTGTGTTCTGTCCAGCCAGCAACTTCTGAGCTTGTGCTCTGGTTCTTCCACTGTTCTGTGTCTCCCCTGAACACTTGCAGGCACCACGTAATAACCTGTGCTGCTTAAAAGGTAAACTAGCAGTGATCAACTATTGATCAGCGTTCTGCCTCTGGCTTGCAGCTCCCTCTGGTTGTGAACTGAGTAGAAGCGTTGTGTGTCTGAGGGTCTCTTCTCTGTGAGAGGCAGTGGCTTCTTGCTGTGTGCATCTGCTTGGTTCCCAACCTGAGGAAAATGAGCAGGTACCGATTTCTGTAAGAAGTGCCTGTAAACAAGAAATTCCCACAGCCTTCGTGGAGGATTGAGAAAAGTGAACAGGACTGCAAAAAATAATGAGCTTTGAGCAGAGTGTTGGTCCTGAAAAAAGAAGGAAACTTCTTGGGACTGAGATCTTTGTTACTTGATTTGGTGCACAAAAACCAGTGAAGGCAGCTAGCTAATGTATGGCTTCAGTGGGACGTTAACTGAAAGCTTAATGTGGGCATCCTTCCAGGTACGTTCAGGGGAGATATACAAATGTTCTTTCTGCAGCTAAGGCAATATATGCTGCAACAGAAGACATCTTTCACAAAAGATAAAGTATCTATCTGGTGTGATCAATGTTTTGCCGATTACAGCTGGGAACACTTCTTCATTTGGGGGTCCAATTCTCTTTTTGAAGCATTTGGTACTGCACATAACCTGAAAGATGAATTCTTTCGCAACTAAATTTTTCATGCAAAGCTGATCAATCACAAGGAAGAGAAGAAAGAAATGCAGGGCCCAATCAAGACACTAAAAGAAAAATACAAATATCCCTGGTCAGACTGTAGGGAAAGTGCTGTGATCCATTGGGCCAGCTGTTAGTGGTTGTGTCAGCTCAGCTTGTATACGTAGGGATGATGCAACCTGAAGGTTGTTAAGGTGTCAGTGATCAAGGGACTTCCCCATTTCTGAGAATGGTAGAAGTGAGCTGGCTCTGTACAGATGGAAAATTTCTGAACACAGCTTTGCCATTTCTTCTGTTGCGTAATTTTTGACTCTGTCTAGGCCAAGTTGGTGCCTTGTCCGTGTTCCCCTGACTTTTAATTTCTCTCTTCATTTTTCAGCTTCACTCTTGTTCTTTCTCTGCCTGTCTCACCCTTGGTTCCACACCATTGACTTTGTGTCATTTTTAAGTTAATTTTTCAGATGAAGTCAAACATAGCTCCTCTTTAGTGCTGTTTTTTAGTGGCTATTATTTATGGGCAACATGAGCGTAAATGACACAAAAAGCCCAAACAAGTGTTTGTGACAACTGTGGCAGGATGCTGGGGCTTTGCACTACTGAGTGGCTTTCAAGCTGTTGCTGATGATTCCAGATCTAGACTTGCTGTTGTGTCTTAACAGGCAACACAACTGTGAGAAATACAGTAAGAAGCATTGTGTTCAGTCTGGGGAGCTAACCTGGGAGCAGCAGCAATCCTCCAAGATTTCATCTGTCTGGGGCTCAAGGGCTGAAACCTTCCAGCTACCTGTCCTCTCTTCTTGGGATGGTATTGGGCAGCTCTGGTTTTGCTGTTGCAGGGTCTGGCAGAAGCCTTCAGGGGGAAATAAACCAGAGATTTACAACTTATTCTGCTGCTGAGACCGTTGGCTTCCATTGCACCTTAGGAGTGTATTTGAAATAAGGGTGTGAGGGGTTGTGTGGAATGACTTGTTGCTGTGCAAAGTCTTGCTGCAAGTGCTCTGCTGCTTTGGATAATGAGAGGGTGAAGTGGGAGAGGAGTGGAGCAATGGGGTCTGAAGGTGATCTCTATGGAGTGCTGTGGTTGGATGTTGGAGCAGGGAATGCTGGCTGATGAGAAGGTTTTTTCATGTATCCAGGTGTGCTTACAGAGAAAGATTAGAGAACTGCAACAACTCTGTGTTGTTGTGGTGGCAAGACTTCAGCAGCATCTTCTGGTGACATTATCGAGCTGCTTCTGTGCCCATTGTGTGGTTCCTGCTTTTTCGGTGCCACTGGGAATGATGAACAGACACACACAGTGTTACAGACAGAATCAGGCTCAGCAGGAGACCAGCCTGCAGCAGCTATACAGTCCTTATAGAAAACGTACTCAGCTTGGCTCTTTCTGCTCCTGAAGTGTGTGGTGAGTCTGGCTCTGCTTCAGTTTGGCTGCATGGTTTGGTTTCCCTGTTAGCAAAACTTCATGACTATCTTCTTAAACCATGTTTTAGAATTGTGTTTCTAAAAATGTATCATCATGTATGGGGAACTGGGTAACATGGCTAGGTCAAACCCAAAAGCTTCCATAATTTGCTTGATTGATCACTGAATGCAAAATGCAAATTCTGTAATCTACACAAAGTGCCTTTTAGAGAAGTTAGGGAGGAGGTCCATATGGACAGTCAAACGGTTTAGTGAATAACAATGTGATTTTTATAATCCTGCTACTTATCATATTCCCAAGCAACAGAATTTATGTTGGCTGAAGTGTGCACAAGTGGCTTTTCCTTTCAATTACACTTAATTACTTTATAGGTTGTTATTTAAGTCCTTTGGTAACCTGTGTGTGTGTGACTGAACACAGAGCTGAGCAGAGGCCTGGGTACCTCTTCTGTCCATACAAACCTTAATAAGAATTTTACTACTTATTACTCTTGGTCTAGAATTTCATACTAAGGCCTTTATATGAACTTAAAGGGCAGAGGAGCTTGGAAGGTTTTTTCAGATCTCTTATGAAAACAGAAGGATAGCCAAAATCTCAGACAGGAGCAATATGGTATTGTGTGACTGAGAAGATTTGTGGCCCTTCTTCTGTGCCCACTGGATCAGTGTTGTTCCTTTCCTGTCACTTTGAAGTATAAGACAATTTTTTCCATTTCTCACAGTGAATTCTCAGTGGTATATTTTCCTGCAGTTCACAATAATATATATTTTCCCCAGGAATGTGGACAAGTTTGCTGTAAAAGAGAAAACCTTTCCCTTACTGATGTCAGCGAAGGAATTGGCACAGCTCAGTAAATGCACCCTGCAATCTACCTGGATCCTTGCATACCCCTCTGCTGACCCCCTCCTCATATTCCGTCTTCAAACTACATGACTACATCAACTTCTTGTGAGAGAAATATTCAACAGTTTAACTGTTTGATTGAGAGGCAGAAATAATGTGGCACACCTTTTTTCTTACTCTTGTTTAAACCAATGTTTGTCTTGGACATCGATTTCCACTTGATTCCTGGTAGCTAGGTACTAAGGCAGCATCTTGTGACTTGCTGAAACACAGAGGAATGTTGCTACTGGCCAACTTGCTAGTTGAGCATTCCCTGAGCAAATTAGGTTATATTCAAGGATAGATCTGGTGCTAGTATTCGTTAGTAAAACGTGGTTGTGAACATGCTAAGTCAGTGCTTAACACTTAGTTGCAGCAGTCATTTTGGTTGTGAACCCACAGTCAGTGCTTCACGGGCAGATCCTTAACTTGCTCAAAGCTATTGTGAAGTTAGGAATGTATTGATTAAAGCCCTTATACCCCAGAGCACTTGAGCAGGTGCTTTGCACTAGCCACGTGCATAACTTTTTATTTACTGGGATATGTGCCTGAGAGACACATTCAGAAAGCACAGGCTGCTTAACTGCTCCTTATAGCTGTAGAAATTCAGCAAGTGATGAGCTGAGTGGGACAGTGATGTCTGGTGAGTTTATCAAGAACAAGGTTTCTTTATGCCGGGTGGCTGTGTAAGGAGGTGGATACAGTCTATCAGGTGAGATGTTTCCATTACTCCAACCCCTACGATCATCAGCTTCAAACTTTAGCAGGTAAAACTTTAGCAGGTACAGAGACAGATGACCAAGGGAACGAATTGCCTGCTTTGTAAGAGACTGGAAAAGCTTGGCCTGTAAAACTTAGCAAAAAGGAAGAGGAAGAATCTAGTTGCTTCCCTTGGTACATCAAAGAGTTAAGTACCAGAAAGAGAAAAAAGTCAAATTAGAAGACAGCATTTACACAAGAACAGATGGGTACAAATAAATAAGGCATGATTAAATCTTTATTCCCTAATAATCAGTCTAAAAGCAAAGATTAGCCCAAGAAAGTCTGGAATGAACTTCTAAAAGACTTGTAATAAAGGCAATGTGTTCACAAGTTTATCTGATTTTGAGACAGTTGGATAGGTATGCAGAGTTCATGGAAAGGAGGATATGATACTGTGCCTGCAGTAATAGTGAGGGTTGACTCACAGGATTTGGGAAGTCCTGCAGCTCTTTACAGTGACAGCCAGTATCTGTTGGGGGTCTGCAGGCTAAAGTGCTCCTATTTCTTGACCTCTGGATCAAAGCTGAACTAAACTCTTCAGTTGGGTTTTGGGAGAAAAATGCAAAGATTTAAGTGCCTTCCAAATGCTTCTGTTACTATTAAAAGTAAAACAGGCAGTAAAACATCTTTGTCAACAGCATCTGGCCACAGCAATCATGGGAGATGCTAATACCCTTCTTGTTCCCAGTGTTTTTTGAAGCACTGACACAGAATAACAATAGTTTTTCCTCCCTCATTAAGCACAGCTGGATCCAGCTGAAGAGTCCTTCTGGAGCCAAGAAGGCTTGTTGCGTGATAGCCCTTCTGTGAAGTTCTGGCTGATGAGATGCAGGTTTTCATACGCTCCCTGGGCTCTCGTGTGCTCTCTGAGTGTGATGCTGATGTGAGCCATGTGGGTGAAGGGCAATGCAATGACTTGGCCACCTGTGTTTACTGCAGCCTGGAGACAGCCATGCTGTCATTGATCGTTCAGGGGCTGTGATGTTAAAGGAAGCCTCTGAGGGAGAGATTGTCCCTGCAATGACTGGATTGTTGAAATGTTAAAATGATCACAAGAAAAGCACTTGATCCTAATGCATGTAGCAAAGGGAGGCTGAGAATCAAAAGGAAGAAACACTCCCTGGCATCATATGCTGGTTAGAAACTGGTTCAATGTGCACAGAGGCAGAGGGGATGGCCAAGTGCCAACAGCTCTGGGTTGGCTATGGCTGGTACTGCAATCTGTGAGCAGCGTGCTAAGGGTGAAACCTCCATTAGCTTCTGACCGCGTAATTGTGCTCTCCAAAGACATGGCTTCCAGCAGGGATACATGAAATTTTGGCAGTTCTAGCTTTTGTCAGCCAGGATGAGGAAACTATGCTTCCTTAAAAGTGGTTTTGGATGCTCCCTAGCCACTCATTTGTTCATGGCTGTGTTTTAGATGAATAAGCACTGATGGGAATGTCCTGCATTGTGAATTTTCTGGTTGGTTCCACAGCGATAACCTTTTGGGCATATCTGCCGCTGTTGAAATCATTCTTCAGAAGATAAGGATTCGTACTCAGCCCAGATCTTTGAATTTCCTTGTGTAACAAAAATCAAGGAGGGTCAGAGGTGACTGAAGCTGAAGGCATCTGACAGGAGGTAATTTATAAGAGAAAGGGAAGGACTGATCTATGAGATAGCAAGGATTCTGTATTAAGTTTGATGACAAAAACCTTTTGGCCTAGTACCTTTCTCCTAAGTGGAGAAGCAGTTTCATCCTAAAATGAATTGCTTGTTTTCAGTCCAAGGTCCAGAGCTGTGCAGACACCAGCAGTGCTGGTGGAAGGCTGGGCTCTTGGAGGAGAGCTGTGCTGTGCAGCATGGCACCATGACTGCTGAGCAGAAGATAGCTGAGCAGTGGCAGTTCATAGTGCACGAAAACAGTAAAGATTCTTCATCAGCTGAGAACTGCACGTGACAGGAACTGTTTCATTCCTGACATGACTTGAGATTGCTTACTCCTCCATCAGGCACATACACCACTTGCATTAAGAACACTTAAAAACGCTGTACCAGGGTTTGTGTACGAAGCTTTCATTTTCTTCATCCAATTTTTGTTTTCAGATGTAGTTAGAATTTTTCTAATAAAAGTGCATTCATGCTGAATTTTGTGCTGAAGAAATTGTTATTGGAGAGGTACAGTGTATTTTTGTGCGCTCTAACAACTTCAGCTTTCTCACTGAGAGTAGCAGAAAATAATTAGTAATCATCAGTGGGAGTCTAACATAATTCTCCAGCTGTTGTGCAAAATAACTTTGTACATATCTGATAGAAACAATTAGTGAAATAAGAAGGAATAAAAGTTATACAACACAATTGCAGAATTTGTGAACAGAACAGTAGGTAGAAATTGATGGATTCTTCTGATATATTGCCACTCATGTAAATGAAAATCTGAAAAACCTGTCAATGAAAGAATTGTGATTATTAGCCTGAAAGTTGTGACAGATTAAGTATAATAGGGGTGCTGGCAGCTCCAGTGTAAATGAAGAGAACATTTTGGTGGGGTTTGCATGAGGTAGGCTGTTTTAGGAGCTTTAAGCCATTGTGCACATGATGGGGTTGGCTTGGCTGAATAGATTTGAATTGCCAGGTATTTGCTGTTGAAGGTCCTGCTGTGATATGGTGCTCCATCATGGGCAGGTCCTGGTAATGAGAGCCCTCTTGGGCAGGAGGTGGTTGTTTTTCCATCTCCTATTGCAGGTCTTTTGATTTAGTACGACAGCTTCAATAGCAGTATAATGTGCTTTCTGATCATCAGCGTACTGGAGGGTTGCTATTGCTGAAATAAGTTGATACTGTACTAGAGCACTCCTAGAAACAACAGTCCTCTCTGAGCCTGAATACATCACAGTTCCCTCGTTAGTCCTTTAGCTTAATTAGCTAAAACCACTGCATATATTAAAGGAAATGGGATCAACAGACGAGATGAAAAATGTCATTTGTAAACAAAACTGAAAAAACTTGCCTTCTAGCTCATCTGGGTTGTGCCATGTGGGACCATATGTTGGTTGACCTTTTATTTCCTTTGGCTTAATAGATTCAGTTATAATGAAAACATGTTCTGAAAAGGAATCAGATTGCGACACATTGCTGGTTAGAGAAACTTTGTAGTTATTCTCTGAAATGTTCTTGCTATTGTATTGGTTGTGCTTTTTACAATACCTTCTCTTCTAAGGCTGCATCTTTCTGCTTCACCTATATGGAAATTTGAGTTTATATATGCTTATTGGGGTATTCTGTTAAGCTCTGTGGGGTGCATATGGGCAAAGCAGTTGAACAGCACCCCGTTGTTAGAATCCATGGATTCTTAGATTGTACTTAGATTACTAAAGGTATTGTACAGTTCAGAAATGGTACCCTGAAACTGGGGAGAAGCTCATCTTCTATGGGAACTCTACTTACGTAAAGTTAAAATCCTACGCTTAAAACCTGTAAGATTTTGAGAGCTCATTAGAAAACATGCAGAATTCCCATTGTGCCCCTGACAATTTTTCTTACAATGAACTGCAAAACATCTCAACCAGGTGTGTGCCCTGATGTGTGTTCTGTTCATGTTGCTGTGTGGGCATTCACCCAGTTGAGTTCCCAGCAGCTCTTTGAGGCCGTAAGTTGCTGGAGAACCAAAGCAATGAATGTGGAATGAGATAAAGATGTGGCTCACTTCCAGAATTTCAAAAAGAATGGAAAAACAGGCAAACTTTCCTGGGATTTGTCGTTGTATTTTTTGTTTTGTTTTAATGAAAACAATACATTTCTTTTTCACACGCAACTTCTTTCCACATTTATCTGCATGTTTTTAACTTTCATCCCACTTTGCTATCAAAGCAGTGCTTGTCATAAGAGAACCTGATGCTGTATTAATATAACTCAAGCATCCCCAAAGTGGCTGTGTATTTCTGAGCCCCTAACTAGGAAGATGAATCTTAATGTTTTTTAACCAGCAGGAGAAAGTCTTTCTCAGAGCAGTGATCACGTGTTTTTCAGTGAAAATATTGAATAATAATAAATGATGAAATTCCACAGACATCTACAGGGACAGCACCAACCTCAGATGTGCCCCCTGTTCCCTGTTTACATGAAGCTGCTGTGGGATTTCTCACTGTTTGTGGAATGTGGTTGAGTGCAGAGGAATTGTACAGATTCTGAAGGGCTGAATCCATCTCTTAGTGCCGTGCATAAGTGTCATTACCTGTCATTAGCATCCCACTGATTCTGCACTGAGCTGCTGTGTCTGGATAACTATGTTCGTAGGACAAAAGCTGTCACTAGTCATAAACACCTGGTGTTTTTGTGAAATAGATGATGCATGTTCTCATGGAAGAACATCTTAAGGCTGTCTGATACTTGTGGGTTGCTTCTTAACTAATGGGAAGCAATTGAGATATCAACAGAACTGTAGTGTGTAGAGCTGCCTTGAGTCAGCATCCGTGAGGCTAGTATATGAGAAGGGAAAATTCCTTTGTCATCTGCCTTGATGAAAACTTAGTGCCTCTCAAAGGGTAAACAAAAGTGGTTTGCAAGAGTTGTGACGAGCAGCAGGAAGCCCAGCTAGAGGCCAGTTACTAGTGGTGTACCCAGGGGTCAATAGTGGGGCCTGTAGCATTTAATCTTCATTAATGATCTGGGTGATGGGACAGAGTGCACCCTCAGCAAGTCTGCAAATGGGACAAAACTGTGAGAAGTGGCTGGTTCACCAGGTGATAGCACTGCATTCAGAGGGGTTGGACAGGCTGGAAGAAGGGCTGCTAGGAATCTTGTGAAATTTCACAAGAGGAAACCTAGTCCCGCACCTGGGCAGGAATAACCCCATGTACCAGCACCAGCTGGCAAACAGCTTCCCAGATAAGGTCTGGGGGTCCTGGTGGAAACCAGGATGACCGTGGGCAAGCAAGGTGCCTCTGTGGGAAGGAATGCCAAGAGCCTCCTTGGCTGCATTGGGAAGAGTGTTGCTAGTGGACCAAGAGGGGTCCACTTCCGCTTCCCACCCCACATCTGGAGCACTGTGTTCAGGACTGGGCTCCACAGAGCAAGAGTGGCATTGGGCATACTAGAGTGAGCCCAGTGAGGGGTCATGAAGATGATGGATTGTAGCATATGGCATAGAGGGAGAGGCTGAGAGAGCTGTTCAACCTGGAAAAGAGAAGGGGGGAGGGGGGTTTATACAAGTGCATAAACACCTGACAGGAAGGGGGAAATAAAGATGGAACCAGACTCTTCTCAGTGGTGCCTAATGAAAAGACGAGGCAATGAGCACAAACTGAAATGCAAAAAATTCTATTGAAGCATAAGATTTTAGTTTATTTTTTCAATTAAACACCGGTGCTGGTTGCCCAAAGAGTCTCCATCCTTGGAGATATTCAAAGCCTGCCTGGACACAGTCCTGAGCTACCTGCTCCAGTTGACTCTGCTCTCTGCAGGGGGTCCAAGGATGCCTCAGCCCTTCTGTGCTTCTGTGATCCTGTCTGCCTGGATACAGCCGTGTGACTAAACTCTCATGCCAAAGGCAGTAATCGAGTGGGTGCAGTAACAGCTCTAATCATCCTGCGTTACAGTGAGTAATAATTTCCACTTAGATTTGTTGCCCTTTATGTACCTGGGTGACTTAACCTATTATCCTATTGCAAATGATTTCCACTTGGTGGAATAAGCTGTGAAACTTATTTCATTTTTACCAGCATTGTAATTAGAATGCTTTTTAGCAAGAAAAGGAGCATGGCTTTACTACATACAATATACAATTGCAATGAGCATTTAAAAAAAAAAAAAAAAAAAAGAATTCCTGAGACAGGCATGGCATGGTTAGGTGTGGAGGTATCTTACTCTTAAATGCCATATTTGAATGCAGTAATTGAGAATTAATGAATATGAATGTGCTAGGTGGAGACTTTAATTGTTCTTTAAGTTATCTAGGAATGGCACAGAAGTGAACCATCTGACTCTGAGTACACAGACACTTATGGGCACCTCTGGGTTGTTTGCTCTGGAAATTGTCCTCTTGATACAGTTATTAAACAACGCTAATGAAATGATTTTTAAACACACCGCAAAAACGATTACAGATTCGAAGTTTGGGTCTGACTGTTGAGGGCTTTTTCCCATTAGAAAGGACGTTTTTGTCTCTCAGAAATTGCCGCCATACAAACCAAGTTGGCTTTTAAAATGTGTTTTTAATACCGTGGCTAGATGAAAAGAATATTTTGTGCCATAATAAACAATCAGAAAGTACACGAGATTTATATTTTAAGCATTTTAACAAGTTTTCTGTAAGGCTATATATATTTTGTGTATTGCAACTGCATACACCTTTTTTTTTTGAGGAACTGAACTGAACCCAGCTTTGTATGAACCTTTATTGTTATTCTTAGAGAAGGTTCAAGTAATATAAAAGTCAGTGAACTGCTTTTAGTGAAAAACATCTGCAAAATACCTCAAAAAGAGAAGACTGCCATCCAATCTAAGTAAAAATAAAAAATCAGTTAATATTGATACAAGAGAAAAACCTTAACACTGAAAAACTTAATGGTAGGCTTATCTAATTGATAGCTCCCCCCGAAACTTTTGAATTTGTTTTCAAAAACTTCCAAAAATGAGGCGTTTATTTTTACCTACTGGCAAATCTTATACCTAAGTTCCTTAGGCAGAATTTGGTGTGCAGCTGCGTTATGTATCATCTCCAGTACTTCATCACACTGGAGGGAAAGCAAGAAAAGAGCTTGGTGAAGAAGTGCGATGTCACCTTCGTGTTCCTTTGCTTTGTGCAGGAACTGGACATGGGTACTGCTCCACTGCAGTTCATCCAACCCATCTGGTCGCACAGATGTTACAGCAGCCACAAGCACGTTCTCTGGGAAAGGATTTAGGGGTGAATTAATATGCAAACTGCCATCCCTCTTCATTGTTTTGCAGAATTGGCCTCAGCAGGGTCAGAGCTAATGCTGAGCATGGAGATACTGCTTCTATCCAGGGCTGGAAGCTGGTGCTGTCACCTGATACAGCACAGCAGGAAAGTCTGGTTTTGCTCACCCTTTCAGCTGACAGAAGGATCTTCTCATCCCTCACAAGACTTGGCTATCTGCTCGCAGCTGCATGGGATCTTTTCCTCTTAATTAGGCTCCATGGTGTTTCTTTCAGTATCCACTAAATCACAAGGGGATTAGGTGGAGAAAGCAGCGGAGAATTAGCCAGTATCTGGGAAGCAGAAGGGAAAGGGGAAGTGCTCTTGCAAGCAGGGGTTGGAGCTTTCCTCTTAGCTGAGGTGTGCTGGAGCTGAGGCTCCTTCTCTTCTTTTCTGCAGCTGGGTGGCAGCATTTCTGCAGCAATTCCTGTGCACGTTAAGTTAATTGCTTGAAGATATTTTGGAATCTGGTGCTATGTGCTTATTTCAGCTGTCACTACCCTTTTTTTAGAGCAATATAGAACTCACCAAATCTCTTTGCTACGTGTCTGTAATGGTGAATCCTAAATATGCTGCTGCAAACGTCAGTAGATGCAAGATCTTAAAGGAGCGTGAGTTTATCCCAGTGCAGTGCAGTGTCATGCCTACTGTCCATCCTCTCTCCTGTCATTTGATGTCTTCCATCACATTCCACCTGTGTTTGAGATTCCTTGGCTCAATCACCAGTTTGCTCCACTTACACACATCACTGGAGATGAATTGAAACCAACAGACTGCCTTAAGATTCTGAACTGATATGATTTCCTCCTCTGAATTATTGATACCACTCTCCACATTCCTCACTAGGAAATTAAATCAGAACTTCAAGCCTGAACTTTTTTCAGGCTTGAACTTTAAGCCACTGGATTTTATTTTCATCAGTTGGGAAAATTCCTCACCATTATATTTACTTTGCTGTAGAATTATCAAAGAACAGTCACATAACCCTTTTGCCATTCACCATGAATTTTGCCTTTTTGAGTAGCTTTTGTATCCTTTCAACTCATTCCTGTGCCCCTCTGTGTAACTCCAACCTTTGGAATGGATGTGGTTTTCCAACAGCACCTGTACCAGCATTGTGTACATAAAGGCTGTCATTCCCCAGCTTCTAATGATTATTTTTCATTTCATGAAGGGTGCTCTGGATGAACCCTGAGATCAGGCTGAGCCAGCTGCTGGGGCTGTGCTCTGTAATCTTATCAGTCACCTGGTGCTCAGCTGTGTTAAAATAGATGTGGTTGTACTGTGGCTTTCAGGAGGCAATTCAGACAGTTCCGTATCAATGACCTGTCTTCATTTATTACCCCACTGAACTTCATGTCTGGAACAGCTCCTAAAAATATTGAATTTGAGTGAGCACTAATCTCTGAGACCACCACCAGTGATACCCGTGTTAACTGGGGTTTTCTCATTATTAACTCAGTTAAAGACCTGTTACTAAGTCAATTTTTAACTCTACCATGTATCCTTTTAGTACTGCGTGATACCTTAGTTAAAAACAAACCCAAACCACCCTGCATCCCCAGCTTATATTGTATACAACTTGAAGAAATTAAAATAGAGCAACTCAAAATAGCTGCCTTGATCAACCAGATGAATAATCTTCTAAGCCATAAAAGTTATGAAAACTTTTTCTAGGATGCCATATTGACTGTCATTAATTGCATTTCAGCACATAACTGTTCTGTGGGAGTGAAGTGTTATCCAGACCGTAACTCTCTGGGCATCCATCTTGCTATTTCTACATCTTGAAGCTACATGGGGAGTCCTCCAAGACTTGTGAAATTCCTCAGCTTCTAGGATTTATTAAAAACAAGGCTTTTGAAAACCTCTCTGATCATATAAGTGGTGCTTTTCAGATTTGTAGATGCAGGTTGTTTGGAGGCACTGATTTGAAATTGCATTGTTTATGTTTGTTACAGATCAATCTTTGTATTCTGAGTGTGATCTTCAGGCAGAATGTATGTGCCTCTGTTTAAAAAAAAAAATCATCACTATTTTCTGTACTTCTTATTCTGACACCATGCTTAGTTAATTGCATCAACTACATCGAGCTCTTTCTGACTTAAGATCACTTGTGTCCTTACTGTACCTAAATAACCTTGATTTCCATTAACTACACCAATTTCATTTTTGTAATTCTCTTGGCTATTGATAGCTTAGTGGTTTGCTTTTATTTCCCTTATTGGTTACTTATGTTTGAATGGATAACTTTTGGCACTGGTAACTTTCCCCTTCCTCCATAATTAACAGGTTTTTTCTTTTTTTTTTCTTTCCTGTTTTAACATTTCTTGCCAACAGAAAGATTAGTTTGCCAGTTCTCTCTTTTCATATTAGTGTATTCATGGCTTTCTGATCAATTTTTTTTATTTTGGGGCATACTATTAACACAAATGACTATTAACGCACTGCGGAAAAATAATGAATATCCACAACAAATCCACTCTGCTGTCCTATTAAAAAAAAAATATTACATGCAAACATATGATTTATTTCCTCTTTTACTAACCCAGCAGGCTAGGATTGCACTTTCAATTAAAGTGGCTTAGCTGAAGTAATTAGGATTTGTTGCAATCAGCAAGGATAAACTTGATAAAGGAGGGGACTAAATTATTTCATAGGGCTTTATCTTGACTGTGTTTTTGTTAGCAAATCCAGCTGAACAGCTTGGAGCCATTATTATTTGAAAGCCAGGTAGTGGCTTCATCGGGCTGTGGCTGTGCAGTGGTGTCTTCTCTGCAATACCTTGGTCATCCCAGGGACTGTGGCTCAATGCAGTAATTATTGATTTAATTGTTTTAGAGTGAACCTTTCCCTGTGTTCGCAGGCTGTGGGTATGATTCTTTCTTGGAAAGCCCAAATTCCTGTTCTGTTTTCTTCTTTCACTGTTGCAGCTGGAGTGGGTTTCTAGGTGACATTCAGCTGAAAGGGAAGGGGTTCACGTGCTCTGAGACTCTGCAGTGGGCAGCAGATCATCGAAGTTGGGGTGTTTGGGAGGTTGAGCTCAAAAGTGCCCTCCTGAGTCCAGCTCAGCACCGAGGTGTGCTCAGCACAGCTCTCTGGCACTGCTGCAGCGTGAGCCATTCCTGGGACTAATTTCTCAAGCTTTAATAGGTATTTCTAGTGCCCCGTTGTGGCAATTAGAGCTCGGTGCTGAGGCTGCTTTGAAAGTTTGTCTGCCAGGGCCAAGTTAAATTGGAGTCTGTATTGGGTTGTTGTTGTTTGAGTGTATAAAACCAAATTGCAGGAACATAAGAATTTGGGCGTTGGGTGAAAGTCCCTCTGGTTTATAATAGAATTGTCAACTAATAACAATTAATCTCCATGAAAGCATATTTGCTTTTGCATATTGATTGTGTATATTTGCTGTAATATTCTGTCTTGCTCTTATACAGCATCTTATCTAATGTTCTCCTTCTATAACATCCCTTAGGACAGAGCTATGCACACTAAGTAATGCATTATATTCATAGGCAGAATAGTTGTATAGCAGTAGATAACAGAGGCTGAAATGGATCCTTCACCCAAATGTTGTTTCTGTTTCCATTGTAAATGAGCCCTAGTCTTCAAGAATGTGAGAGAACTGAAAGATGCAGGAAAGATGCAGGCAGTGGTAACTGCAAGAAACTGGACGATCAGCACAGGCATTTGAGGCAGGTTCAGCCCCTTGCTTCATCCTCACATCTCCATCCTGCTATAAACATGCCATGAGGTCTGGGTCGTGGTGACACGGAGGGCTGACCTTGCCTGGCTGCGAGGCACCCACCCCAATGTGCTCTCACTCCCTCCCCTGAGCAGGACAGGGAATAAGGTGAAAAAGCTCATGGGCTGAGATAAGGATGGGGAGATTGCTTACCAATTGCTGTCAAGGGCAAAACAGACTTGGGGAAAACTTAATTTATTGCCAATGCAAAACAGAGTATATTAGTAAGAGACAGACAAAGCCATCACTGCTTTCCCTCTGCTCCCCCATTTTTCCCAAGCTCAGCTTCACTCCTGGTTCTGTTCCCTCCTCCTGCACACAGCCCTGCTGATGGGCTCAGCTCTGGCCAGCAGTGGGTTCATTTGGAGCTGAGAGGAGCTGTGTCCCATGCAGGGGCAGCCCTTGGTCTCTGGTCACAGAGCCTGGCCCCTCCATATCCCCCATTGCTACCCACACCTTGCCACATAGCCCAATACAGATGAGAAATACCTGATTTTTTTTGGAGAAACTCTTTCAGGAGGAGAGCATCTCATGCTCATGGTGATGCAGGGCTTACCATTCTAATCACACCTACACTAAGGGCTGACTGAATTCATGTGCTTTGTGCTTTTTCTTTTATTTTTACATGGTGCTCGAACCCCTCCCTCCCCCCTAGTGTGCCCACATGGACCTGGCTCTGTTTGTACAAAATTCCTCCACATGTCAGGCCATGTTTCAGTCTCTCCTCACAGGGCTTAGTTTGTGAATCCCTAAATCTGAGGGGTGGTTAAGAAGAATACTGATTTGTATTTGATTTGTTTTTAATCACCTGAGGATTAGAGTTACGCTTCCTTCTGCTGTTATCTCCTCTGTGCTCAAAAGCAAGCACCGTTTGTTTTTCTAACTCGAGGGCAAGCATTCCTGCTCATTACCAGGCTGCAGAAGAGAGGTTTTCGTTTTGTGCATGCAGTCTACCTTCTAATCTTTTGGGGCATGGTACTAAGCGTCCATTTATGTGAAGTGCCAATTTTTTTGAAAATAACGTGCTTGCGACTCCCTTTCCAATGAACACATCTGTTAGACTTGGTGCAAAGTCCATCCTGAAGATTTGATTCCAGCCTTCATAGTTCCCCAACTTTCACTGTCAGCTGGGCATGGCAGTTGCTTTACTTCACTAAAGTTTGTTGTGCAGTATTGCTCAGGTGTTAGATAACCTTTCTTGCCCCAGAGGTGGCTGGGTTTCACTATTGGGATGTTTTGTTTCTGACATCCTCTATTTGATGGTACTTACGTACCTGTGTTACTGTGTTAAAACATAAAAAACATAATAGTCCATTTATAATAGGGTTAGTTTTAAAGATCAATAAAGTTATCCATGCTTTGATGGGAGATCAGATCTAGTCCTTTCCCACTTTTATTTCTGTAAAATGTAAAACTACCCAGGATGGCTGGAGAACTGTCTGTCACAGGGAAAGATGGATGGAACGTAAATGCTGCTGGAATTATCACACTTGGCTAACTTTGAAGAGTCAGTTCAGTTTCTGTAGGAGTGTCAGCCTTGTCAAAATGTTACATCAGGAATTTATCTGCCTCTTTTGAATGTGGTTTAATAAAAAAAAAAAAAAAAAAAAGAAAAGAAAAAAGGAGGAACAAATGGGTTGTTTTATGTCGTTGATTTTAGAAGCTGGATTATGCCATAGATAGCTTTAAGTTCCTGTGGGGTTTTATAGGGAGAATAGAATACATTCTGTGCCAGAAAAGACTAAATGCAGTGTCTCTGCCAGCATTCCAATTCATTCTCAGATATTGTGATATATCTTCAATATTAAAAAAAATATAATTGATACGGTGCTACAGTCAGAGCAAACATGCTTTATTTTTTTTTAGAACTAAGCAACTGTGCAGTTAGGGTAGCCCGACCAATGTAATTATGCTGCAAATTTATCAGGCAAAAAAGTTATATTGAAGGAGAACAGCAAAAGAAATAACTGAAAATTTTGAGCTCAGTAACAGCAAAATTGGGACAGGAAGAACACAGCTCTATTAACTTATAACATGAATTGAAAAATAAAATAAATCAATTGCTACCTATTAAAAAAATTTAAGTGTATAGCGCAAAGCTTCAGCTGCATTGGATAGGATGCTCAGCAAAGTGTTGAAATATTCATTCCCACTGATTGCAAAAATAGCAGTGAAAATAGACATGATGGAATATGGACTCTCCTGCTGATAAGGCTCTAAGAAACTTTTTTGTTTTGCCCCAGAGATATTTCTGCTTCTTCATTTTAATGGAGTAGGTATAGAATATTTTGATGAAGAATTGGAGGCTGAACCTATTAACATCCTCAATGGTTTGCAGAAGTTTTAAATTAACTACATCACATAATCCTAATCTAAATATTAAAAATCCAAAGTCCTTTATCCAGTATAAATAATGGGGCAGATTCTTCTCTCCTGGTAATGTCCAATAGCTTGGCTATGGTGTCATTTTTAAATCATTTTTTTTTTCTTTGTGTCAGAACTTGCTACCGCCCTTTATGCACGGGAGAATCTTCCTGAGAAAAGTGTTTTGAATGGGGATGCTGTTTTTCCTTTCACAGCCACTCAGTCATGTATTTTTGAAAGCTTTTTACAGATAAATGTTTTTCTTCACTTTAAACTTTCTGTCCTACTTCTGATGATGTAGCTTTCACTCTTGTCACAGGCTGTTTATCCACTGTCTGCTGTTATGAGATATCTCATGGTGAAGCCTTAGAGCTGTCACAGGGTGATAAGAGTTCTCAGATTGGCCCTTTCAGCTTAATGGGAGATGCACTTTAGCTCCTGGGCTTTCCAGACTTGTCTCAAGGTTCAGACAGCTACAGGGTATCCTTGCATCACCTTATAATTAGGATTCATTTTGGAGAAGCGAAAGTGTGTGAGAGTTCTTGCTGACAACTTAAAAACCTGAGCAGTAAATTTTATTCTGTTGAAGTGGTTACAAAACCAGAATGTATTTACAGAAGAAAAGCACCAGATGAAAGCCCCAGTTCTGCAGAGAGTGTGCCTGGTATTAAGCTGTTACCTCACATTGTGTTTCTCTGCAGCGTCTCTTGGCAGTATCTCAGTCCTCTGCCTCTGTGGCTCTGTCTTTCAAAACATATTCTGCTCTGGTACCCCTCTTTAATTCCACTTCAATGTTATCAGGATGCTGTTGAGCACTAATGAGCCTTCAAAGCGGTATGTAGGGACTTCCACTTCCCTTTTGTTCATGCTAATTAGGTTAGGGAAATTTTGTACTGTGTCTCCATTAATTCTTGGAATCTGTAAGAATGCAAATGAAACATCGTTTATCTGGGGCTGAGTTATCTTTGATATGCAAACACACTTTGATGTGCTGATTTCCATCACCAGGATTACCTTCCTCTTTGGGAAAGCAGCTGAATTACAAATTCCATCCGACTCCCCTCTGCGCAGAAGGCACGTCTTCCATTCTGAAGTTTTTCATGGCTTCATAATTGTATACAAATTGCACATTGTAGGAATTATCTGAACAATGTTTCGGTTAATCTAGCAACATCAGGAATTTGTCTTATTTTCTATAAGGCTAACTAAAACCTGTATTAATAAAACAGATGAACATGGACCTGGATTCTTATTAAACTCAGTACATGCTTTCTGCATCTCCAAGGCAGCAAGCCCCAAACCATGGCACTGACTTCAGAGTATTTTTATTTTACACTTGAACAAGAGGCTTGTCTGCAGAGCATCTGCTAATGTCAAACCTGAGTATTTTCTTGCAGGTATTTGCCCTTCCCACATCTATTATGGCCCCAGGATTTATAAACACTACTTGCATTCTGCACATCTTCACCTTGGCTGGTTTGACTCAATCATAACAAGTCTCAACTCATCTCCTGGGGAAGTAAAATAGGCTAGACACCTGCATTTAGTGAATAAATAATTTTTTTAAAATGCTGTATTTAGTATATGTTATTTTTCATGGGCAAGATGCTGTTGGGAACTCCTAAGGGTTCTGTTTAATGCTTTTCTAAACAGACAAGATCAAACTCATACATGAAAAGTATTCACTCATTTGTTTTCTTTGTAGCTGACTTGCCTTCGCACGGTGCTTCTTAGTGGAAACACATATGGAGGACTGTTCATGATGCTATTTTAATTCCTGGTTTGTCTTCGAGGATATGTTGAGTGTTCTATTATAGGGTACAGAGCTCGATAATGTGTTCAGTGTTGTGGATATAATAAAGGAGGATCTTGTAAAGCTTTTTCTGTCTAATTATATTCTGTCTTAGCCCACAATGTGTCCATACATCTCTTCCTTATCCTGAAAGGCACCCTAAACACTAGAAAGTGCCAAGACAAATTAAAGCACCCCATCTAAGTAAACAACCACATGGCAGAGTCCGTATGTTCTAAAATTAGGCTCATCCATGTTTACAACAAGATATTACTTCTGTATTTAGAAGGGGAAATCAAACCAGTTCCCTTGTGGAAATAATCCCATTGTATTTTGAATGACTATCAGCTTATTAATTAATTCCTGTGATATTTTTCAATTTAGCCTTTTGAAGTCACTGCTGGAAGAAGATTAACTCTAGAATAATAGCATCGTGGAGTTTGAAAACATACCACTTCCAGTCATGTTGATGAACCTTTTAAGATGTCTCTTAATAAGCCAGTACGTTGGCCCAGGATGAGCTCTGCATTTTAGATGAGAAACTGAGATGCAGGTCTTGGAGGTGGCTTGCTATGGATTGTGGTTTGTGACATGGGCAATCCTGCCTGCTGCCCTTCAGTCCTGCTGTGCTATGTCACTGCTGATCCCAGACAGGATTTCATACATTTTAGGGGACAGAGGTGGTGGCCGAGGCACGGAGGCAGAAGCTGATTCTCCTGTCTGTGGGTTTTGTCCCAGGGCACACAGAATGATGTCACTGTGTGATCTGATGAATATGCTGCAACTCGAGGGTTAGAGCTCAGTTATATCTGAGATGTGGACATTCTCCAGGGGATGGATCTGTGCCAAACTTTACTGATTGTTTCTTTAATCTTTCTCTATAGGTTTAAGAACCCAAATTCTTATGCTAGCGTTATCCTGATAAGAGCTGAAGAAGGCAAAGTGAACTGTGCTGAGAATTCTGATATTCCTCCTGGGATGCCAGCGCAGAGCATTCTGACTGAGTGCATGTGGGCTGATAGTGGCTAGATTGTGGTAGTGGTAAAATAGTCACGACAATGAGAAGTATGAATTAGGTTTATAATTTTGACCAATTTGGAGTTTGGGAAGGCTGTCGTATTTGGATTTAGTTTGCTTATTTTAATTTCACTAAGAAAGCAGTTTTCTGGGAGGAGGACAGAAAACTTAATGGATTGAAGGGCAAGACAAATTTGCGCAGAGCGGCCAGTGCCAGTGGACAAGTTGAACATTCTGAGGATGTAGATATCCACCAAATATAGTTTAAAAATCTGAAAATGTACCTGACTATAACCCTTAGCAAAAATTATGGAAGAATCTTTTGTGACTAAGTTCTTTTTGTGACAAGTAATTCACTGTGACTTCAATGAGCAATGGTTACCTTTCCTAAGCAGGCCTCTTGGTGCCCTGCTGCCCCTTGTCCTCTCTTGCATTTTATTCAACTTTTGAGAAGCAAAAGTCCCCAAGGCTTTAATTTTTCAAAACACACACAACCTTGAAGTGAAATACCAAATATATCTACTTGACTGTCCCAATGAAAAATGTTCTCATCCTGAACCATGACTTTGTTGTCATGTTTCCGGCCAAGGTCAGAGAGTAATAACTATTGTGCCAAGGTCTGTCTCGTGGTAGCTGTTAGTTTCAGGAGTGAGTCTGACACTCTGAGCAGCTGCAGCTGCTGAGCAGAAGCCTAAGTAGCAGTGCAGAGTGGGAAAATGGGTTTCAGAGAAGTGGTTAACTAAAATTTCCACCTGGAAATGAGAAAGATATTGCGATCTGTCTTCTGATAGCACTCATGAAGTCAAACTGAGAGCTCTGCTGCTCGTCCCGAGCCACTTGAACATTTGCTTAAAACTTTCTTTTTCTGAGAAATGTTTGCATATTGGTAAGAAAGTGCTACCTCCTGTTCTCTGTGGATAGCATTTGTTATACTAGGAATCTGTTATAAAAGCCTTTGATATCCTAATGATAACTTTTCTTTAGACTGGATAATTTGGGCCTGGGGATGCAGTGAAAGATAAGTAAAGTGTGTGAGTTCTAGGTGAAAAATTTGGATGATTTAACATTTCTTACCAATTAACACACACTGAAGCATTTCCATTAAAAAAAATGTTGATTGATGTCTTAGTTCTCCCCTTTTCTTCTGTACTGTGCCCCATGTATTAACTCAGGGCAAGTGAGGAATACTGAGTGTTATTTTGCGAGTAACTCCTGCCTCCCCAAGTCTTTTGAAAGGAATCGAGAGCCCTGTGCTTGGCAGGAGGCACACGGATGCTCTGTATGCGAAGCTTGGAAAATATCTGCTCTGCTCTCTCAAATAGCTGATGCTGTCTTGCAAAATGCTATTAGAGGAAATCTGTCTTGGGAACACTCTTACACAGTGTAAGAGCTTCCTCCAACAGGGTCTAAATTGCTAAGATAATGACTCACAAAGAGTGCTACAGGTTTGAACTTCAAGTATGTCTTCTAAAAATAAATTGTTTCTGCAAAGTCCTTCGTAGCATGTTGCTGAGACATTGTGTACGAGCTGATGTGGAGTCACCCAGGCAGCAGCACAGACGCACCGCGGTGTACAGCTTGCACCCAGTCACTTAGATCACACTGATGGAAAACACAGGAGGATCTCTTGAAATGAGGAGGAGCTGTTGTTCAGAAAGCGATTCACGCTACAGGCAAACACCTCTCAAAATGTTCCGCTGCAAAGCGGTAACATAAAACAAAGCAAGAGATACTCATTAGAAAGTTTGAACATTTAGATGTCAGCTTATTTTGAGCGTGCATTTCAGCTTCTTCACTACGCCTAAATTGAGACATTGTTTACTCCTATTTGACATGCTGTACTCCTTTTAAGTTTGCTTTGTGCTACTATGTTGAAAATGCAATGAATGACTCAGTCAGCTTATACCTGTGAAAAGCTTCGTAGCATGCTTAATTTCTGTGCCAGATCGCTTGATACAAATGTCATGATACAAATTACACTAAGGGGAAAGCACAGCAGTTGAAGCAATCAGACTAAAAGTTGGTCTGTGTAATGAGTGCTCTGCAGAAAGTCAAAGGCGTTCTGTTTGTTGAATATTTATGTGATCAGACCGAGATGGTTCCTTCCCTTGACACCGAGGGCAGCCAGCAGTGTGTTTGACTTCATGACTTACAGGGTGATTCTCTATGTGCCCAACAGACATGATCAAAACTGAAATCCTGCAACTTTTTGTCCACCTCATTCTTCATGTGTTGTTTCGTAGTTAAAAGAAGGTAAAACGTAGAAACTGTCAGTGGCAACAGTTGGTCCCATTGCAGAAAGCCAGCCAGGCAGGGGTGAGTTTGAGGCTGAGCAGCAGATGAGTGAGGTACACAGAGGTGCTCCAGGCTCCAGCACTGCTCTGGCAATGGAGAGCAGCTCTGGCCTCTCTTCTTCTTCCCCAGTTTCACCTCCAAAGTGAACACACAGCTACTGTGCGAGTAAAATCCCCAGAGGACTGGGTTCTCTTGCCTGTAATCTCCTTCATCTCCTCATTCCTTCATTGGTTTATCCCATCAACTGGCAGCTTGTGTGACACGCATGATAATCCACCAAGACCTGGGTGGAAACTGCCAAATCATTTTATAGAGTTCGCTCATTAGCCGTGTGCTTAAAGTGGCTTTCCTCGTGATGAAAATTACTGTGGTACTGGTGGTAGTACAAAAACTTTGGTAGGGTAGCAGGAGTGTTGCTAGGACTGCTTGGATTTGATCTGCTGAGCTGTAGATACAGCAGGGAACTAAAAAATATCTGTTTAATGGATAGCATGTGTATGTTTTTTGCCACATAATGTTTGCCACTTTATCTTCAGCTAAAGACATCAGCAAAATTTGAAGTGGAGAGAAAGAAATGCCTGAATTCAGCCCTGGTTCTAAAGCCAGTGTGGGTGCTTCTGGCTTTGAATGGGTAATCCCTCTCAACTGGCAAAAATTTATGTAGATCTGGAGGAAAAAACATTTTGGTTGTCAAACGTTGTGTGCAGTACTGCACCCTTGTTTTCCCTTAGTTTATCTACACCCCAAGACAATCCTTAAGGATGATCACGTGGAAGTGTTGGAACATAGTATATTTACAAAACTAATAAAACTATGTCTGCAGTGGGTAAAGAGGCAGATAGATTCTCTTCTATACTTTGTAGAAGAGAGTTGAGCAAAACGCTCAGCTGTAGGAGTTGATGTACCTAACGATGCCAGTTTTGAAAATGTTGTCATGTTTGAAAAGCAGCTCAGTGACACCATTTGTATTGGGGAATGCAGGTGAGACAAAGATTTACTGCAAGACTTACTACGGATGGACATGAGGAATGTCCCAGCAGGTTGTACCACGTCATGCTCCCATTGAGTGAAGTGTGGGACGGAAGTGTTTGCTCATTTCTTCCCTAACGAGACCCTACCATTGGGGTACGCTGATGCTTGGCTGGCTTGGGGTAGAGTTATTTCTTGGTTGTGTGGTTGGTTTTTCTTTTCAATGTTCACTTCTGAAGCTCTTCCTAGAGCCTTTTTGTAAGCTTGTCAGTGTTTAGCGGCTTTAGAAGTTTACATGTTACCTCCTTGTGCCTCGTTGAACCACCAAGTGTATTGTCTGTTCCCAATTCTTCCTGCATGTATTTGGGACCTGATGCTGTTATCTCTGAAATCAAAGCAAAACATTGCATTTACTTTCAAGGAAACAGAATATGATCCTGCTTTGTTTGTTTATTTGTAATGCGCAACATATAAGCTAAATGCACATGAAGTATTTTCACACAGGCAAAAAAAAAAAATCAAATCTGGATCACACTACAAATAGGACAGCTTTGATTATGAGATGAGATACAGGTAATCTTTTCTGAGTCCCTCCGAAAATTGAAAATGATTGTTCCTTACATGAAAGGAATCAGCTGAAGTGCAACCAGAACAAAAGAATTGTTATTCCTGTCTAAAATAGAGAATTGTTGTCAGGCTTTTGTGCTCATTGCGAAAATCTGTTTGTATAAAATGGTACAGCTGTCTAGATGATACACTAAGAGCTTCTGCTTCTTATTTTTTTAGGAGAGAATTATTCCCTTTTTTCCTTTTGTCAGTTTTCTAATCTTTTCAACGATAAGTGTGTTCTTCGTTTTTGCTTTTTACCTGTGCTGCAGATGTTCATGGTTTAACTCTGTCTTCGCATAATCTGGTTTTACACCACGTTGAGTAGAGTTGGCCTCAGCGTGCACCTGAGACAAAAACTTGTTGCTGGTCTGGGTAAGGATGCGTTCTGAGGTCTGTGATAGAACCCACTGAGAAATCTGAATACTGAACCAGCCATGAAAGCCAGCTGCAAAATTCTTTTACCCCAAGCTATCAGAAGGGTTCTCAGAGGCTTAGGTGTTCACTGCACTTGTTTGAATCAGATCAGAAATCAGAAATCATTCTGGCTCAGCACTGTGGTGTGTTTACTCTGTATCAGTGCTGCTGCTGAGCCTGTTTTTCCAACTTGTAAACAAAGCAGAATCATAACCACCGTATAACTTCATTTTATTTCCTAATCAAAACTTATTTTTGGTGTTTTAAGTGAGCATCTTGTTGCTGGGAATTTGGCTTCAGGTACAGGGCACAGGGTGTTGTAGCTGAGCTCCTGAGGGGAATCTGATGCTCTACATACAAATGGTAAAAACATTTTCAGAGTGTTTATGCCAGCCCTGAAACTTTGCTAGTTTATGCAGTCCTGGAAGCAGGAGAAAACTACTGAGACACACAGTCATGTTCTTTAGTGTGATTTTTCACAGAAGAGCAAGAGCTTCTGTTATCTGCTATATGTGAAGTCATCTAAATGTGGGAGAATTGCAACAACCGCGTCTGCAAAACCTCCCTGTAACTTTATCCAGTATCAGGGAAGGGAGCGTTGCCACCTGTTCATTGGCATTTTAGTTGAAAAGAGAATATTCCATTAATCTCCTTAAGAGCCCAAAATAGTTTTTGAAAGCCTGCTCATCTTCCCTGCGCAGAGGAAGAAGGATTCTTTGCTACAGACTCAAATCCTGATGTGGTTTAAAATGGGTTCTTGAGGTCTTGGTGAGACGTCTTCAGACTCTTGGTTTGCTGTTTGAGTCCCAGTGTTGCCCACGAGCCTCCATTTCCCTCCCCCTTTCCTCTGAGTGTTTGCTGCCCAAGTTTTGTCCTTGTGCCTTTTTCCTCTAGGGATAAGATTTTTACAACTCCTGTACTCCTAATGTGAGCCAAAGGCTTTAATAAGTCTATTAAAAGTTCAGCCAAACCTTGACTTCTCTGCTTATCTTTCCAAAATATTTTGACTTGTGAGCATCAGACGTTCTCTACCAAAGCCGTGAAAACAAGGTATTGTGGATTTTTCATAACCTCTTAAGAATTACAGCAACAATATGAAGCCTGTGTCTGAAGCCGTGCCTGATGATCACTCGCATACTCATGCTGTGTTTCTTTGCCAGTTGCATCTTCCCTCAAATCAAGGCGAACCTTTTCTTGGCGATGAAAAGTCCTTTAAGACTTGGCAGCAAAGCTGTGTTCATCTTTCTGAGTTGTAATCAAGCGGTGAATGTTAAGCTGGTTTTCTGGAAATTGTGATCCTGGCTTCAGTCCTTAAAAATTACCCAGTTTACCAGGAGTAGCTTATCTTGAACATAATATTTTCTGCTTCATTTTCTCCCCACGAAAATCTGTTGGTGCAAACCCATGTTATAACAAGCAACCCAGTATTTAGGATAATACAGACTGCAGGAATTATTACAGAATATACCAAATCCGTCAGTTTCATTTGTCATGCTATAGTGTAGTTTTATGTACACGGGTTGCACCGAAAGTAGTGCCTCCTATTTCTTTCCATGGAAACAACAAACTACAAAGAGCACAACAACACTATCCGATAGAGCAAATTCTCAGCTACAAAATCCTATTTATTTTTTTTTGGCATAGTCTTCACCATTAACTCTGCATTTTTGCCAGTGATGAACAAGAACCTGCATGCTGTGCTTGTAACAATCCACACCAGCGGAGGTAACCACTGATGCCACTGCCCTCATAAAACAAAGTTTTGTCTATTTTTCCTCAAATACTTCTGAGTCTGAGAGTTAGATTCTCTAGTTTAACTCCATGTCATCTGTCAGCATAATGCTATGAAATCTGAGTAATGCACACATGAACTAAAAACTATGCCTTGAAGAAAAGAGGACAGCACGTTAAATGCAGAGCTGTACGTCTCTGCATTGTCAGCGTGGTAGGCGCATGGAAATCCAATGGTCTGGGAAAGGTTCTAGATATAGTGTAATCATTCTGTTTTTATTTCTGAGATAGTAAGGTGAAGTTTGTTGTTTTCGCAAAATGTGAAGATGGAAAATAGATGTAGCTGTTGACCTCCTTGTTGTCCTGTGTCGTGGTCCTCCTGGGGCAGGGCTGCAGGTGTCTGCAGCTTTACGATGCTCTCTGGGATGCTGCAAGCCTGTGTTGCTCTGCTTGGTGTTTTTATCAGCTTCTTCTTCCAGTGGATTTGTTCATCTTTTGTAGCTTTTCCGTAGAGGATGACAGCGTTTAACTGGGCTTGAAAAGCAAGAGAAAACGCACCCTTTTACTGTGCTACCAGCTCCCATTACCCTGATGGCCCTTGAAACGTTCGTGCCTCTCAATAAAATTTTGACGGATGTCTTTGGATCTCCAATTTAGCAACTCCGTGTTAAGCTATTAGTCTTCAGGTTTTGACAGGACTGTGAATATATTTTACAGTTCTCATCTGTGCTGAGATCTCTAGGGTCCTACGTAATGTCCACAGAAATCAATAAAAAGACTTGTTAATGCTTCCCGTTGGATTTTGATCCCTACGTTTAAACACACACAGATTTTTAGGCGTGATGTTGTTTTTGTGATTGTTAGTTTAGGATCTTACAGGAGCTGTCACACGAGATAAAAGCAAGGTCCCCCTATGCACTCCATCCCTGGCAGCAGTCAGGATCGGCTTTTTGAAGGGAGAATGAGAGGAAGTGAAGCACGTTGGTGCAGTGCTACAGGAATAGCTTGCTCCAGAGGGTTTTGCTTCCTCCTCACAGCAGTGAGGAGCTGAATAAAGACTTGAAGCAGGAGAACTTGCGCTCGTCAAAGTTTTAAATGTTCCTATTACTAAAATTAATTTTGTCTCATTTAACTGGGGATAGTTTTTCCTCCACTCTTCCCCTGCTGCTAATTAAATCCTCTTCATCTGTCAATAACAGAATGCGAGTTTTTCTTAGTATCCTACATAGACTGGTTAAATTCTATTTATCTCATACAATGTCCTCAATTGTGCAGCATCATTTGCATTTATACCTAACTTGTTTTGTTACGCATACTTTCCTTAATTACTTTTTTGGGCTATGTGTTTTTTCATAAGCACATTTTTATGTTTCTTAGCTTATATTTACAGAGCTTTGCAAATCACAACATGTTTCATGCAATCTGTCTCTGCTTCTGCTCAGGCATAGTTACTGATCTGACGAGAGGCCAGCACTTTTAGAGTGGGTGATAAAGTCAGGCTTTTAAATCTAAATATAAACAGCTGAATATAGGCTGGCTAGCTCCTAAAATAATTGTGCTTTCCTGTTGGTTTAGTGATGGTCCTGGGTGCGGGGAGGTGGTAGGACTCCTGGTCTTCCTGTAGGTCATGAAGCATTCGTTATGCACGCCAGTGTAATTGCTCTTGGTCATGAACACCAATTGATGAATTAATGTCCTGCACAGATAAAGAAATACAAAATTACATGCTGCTATGTGCTTCCAATAACTGAACTTTGAGAGAGGTCTGAATCCTCCATGTGCTTAATGGCTCTGTTCATTAACAAACCTAGTGAATCCCAATTAATATGTGATTCAACATTGTCATTTTTATGGCAATGGATGCTGCTGATGGGAACCCAGTGGTGGCCCTGAGAAGAACAGCAATACAGGAGACAGCTACGCAGAAGTCATGGTTGTGGTCACTGGGATGTGTTTGAACAGGAGCCTCTCCCTGCTTCCCATTCCCTAAGGCACTGCTGCTCTTCGCACAGTTGTCTTGCATCAGATGCTCTAGCAGTGGGAAGGTCCTGCTCTTCCCTGTTCTTCTCTTCTTGCTGTCTGCAGCCTCCTCTTCTCGTTGCATTTGCTGCCTGTGCTGCCATCTAGCAGGCAGTGATCTAAAGATGGATCAATTTTTGTCCATGCTGCAGGCTGTCACACACCATGGGTATATCCACTGCTGTGCCTGATAAGCCCACATCAAAGCAGATACATCCTTTTGCTTTTATGTGTTAAATAGGTCTATTTCAGCCACATAAGAATGGTCACACCAGGTCACACCAAATGTTTGTCTAGCTCAATATCCTTTTTAATTATTATTATTTTTTATGTTATCCAAAAAAGGATGCTTGGAAAATGGTATAAGAATAGGGCAATGGTGTGTACCCTGACCCCAGTGGTTTGTGGCAGTGTAAATGAGGCTGCTAATTAATGGCTACCCTCTTGTTTCTGTTTTGTTGATGGCTAAGCTGGTGCTGTGCTGCACGTACAGGGTAGAGGAGTCTGGTTGAGGAGGGAACCTCATCACTGAGATTGATTACATGCACGTCAGCATAGTGGTACGATAGACCATAAAAGTAAGACCCTGTCTGATAAAACAAGGTGAGGTTGTTTGCTTGTTTTACAGAAAATTGATTTCTACCTCAGAGAAACCTTGGATCACATATTTTTCATCTTGTTCAAATCAAATACATCATTACTTTCTTTAATTATATTGTCATGAGCCACACAATTCCAAAACTGTGGGCTTTTTGGAAGGAGGAAATTGTTGATCAGGAGTGCCTGAAAGTACTGCTTCAAGACTGAACAACACTGGCTGTGGTTTTTCTCTTTTCACACTCAGGAATCACTGGATTTACCATCCACCACACTTTTTCTTAATCAGAACTCAAGATTTTTTGCTCAATTAAAATAATGTCTCGGGGCTAAATAGCTTCAGAAAGGTCAGAGCTGTGTGCAGAACAGCCCTGGGTTGGCTTGCTGCTCATTAGTTCTGCAGAGGTGCATTTTTAAAGACAAAATAGGTGGTTTTTGCAGCTTTATGCCACCAGTAGCATGTCCCATAGAGCCAGGCTGCGGCATGGCTCATGGCAAAGCCATCTGTCCCTGTGTGTTTGGGGCTGAGCGGGGCTGTGGGGCAGACCAGCAGTGCCCAGTGGTCACCATCAGTAGCACAGAGATGTTCCTGGCTCCTCTTCTGGTTCCAAGTCCATTAGTGTGCAGCTCCTGACAGCTTCTACACAAGCTGTGTGGTATGTTCATTTTACTTTGGTTTCCTGCTAGGAAAACTGTTTTGGTGAGTCCTGATAGCGTACATCACAAAGACTTTTCCTTTGGTCCAAGCTTTTTCTGGAGTTCACATGCATCTCTGGGTCTTTGTCACTTAACTCAAAGGTCAGCTGATAACCTTCTTGAGCCAAGTTCTGTTTCTTTCACCGATTTTCAGTCTGTGAGCACTGCAGCAAAGTCTGAAGAGAATTCTGGATTGATCTGGGATATGGGCTTTTCTTTCTCCCATCTCAGCTTACGCTTTGCTCTGCCAGCTAAGGAGCTACAACTCAGTCCTGTGTCCCTGTGCAGAGGGTCTGGCTGCCCCCTGGTATTAATTTCCCACCACAGATTTTGGGAACAGCAATCTCAAACTGGTACCTACCAGAGGTACAACCATGGAGTGTGGACAGCAGAGGGATTTATTTACCTGGTAATGCTTGAGTGGATAAGCTGTTGATGTACCCTTTTTTCTTTTTCCTTGTTTTGTCCAATTTCTTTTACAGAAGCACCATCATACTGTGAGTGACTTTTAAATTTTATTTCATTCAGGATCTATTCTCTCACCAGCTGTCCGTGGCATTTTAATTTAGAGCTCAGCTCCATTTGATCCTACTTATGAAAACCCTTTTAGGAAACACTTATCCTTTATTTGCTTCCAGTATATCAAAATTATGATCTCTGCTATTTTGTGCAAGTCTGTGGAAACTGTTAAGACTTAAGAGGGTGAGTAAGGGTCAAAAGATTGAGCCTGCTGCCTTTTCATAAGCAGACTCTTTTAATTTAATTTAATTTTTTTTACTTCATTGGGTTTTTCTACAGGAATGTGAAGTATGACTTTTGCTTTCGAACTGGAAGAGTTGAAGTTTTTCATTATTAGACCAATTCACTTAGAATTTCATAAGATAAAATACAGAAGAAATATAAGAAAAATAATGTACAAATAATTTATTCAGTTACCAAGTTTAACTCTCTGTGGGAATTAGTAAGTAAAGTCCTTAGCAGAATGGTGAATCTGTTTACTTTTGAAAGATAATAGAAAAAGCAGGCAATATCTTCTCCGTGCTCGAGCTGTTTTGATTAGCAGCTTTCAGATGAGGATCATCTGCACTTGACAACGATGGTGTCTGTCTTTTGCCAAGTTTTTGTGCAGGTTCATCGGGCAATCTAATCCAAAGCAAATGGAGATCTTCAAATGCAAAATAATATGCCAGGGATCAAATCCATGAGAAAAAAAAATGTCATTTTAACAAAGAGGAAATACCTGTTGTCACAAAAATTCCCAGTAAAATGATATACTGTGAATGAAATGGTGTCAATATGTGAAATAACAGTGTACAGTCAAATTTAGTAACGTAGCAACTGGTTTATATTCTGTGCTTGATCACAGGCATATTTTATAATATTTCTCTTGTTTCCCAGCAGTGAGAGTATATTTGACTAGACTGCACATGTTGTTTATCACATTTATTTACCATTTCTGGCAGCCAAAGATATCAATGACATTAAACTGGCATGGGTAAATCAACAAGAAATATGTCACCTTCCAAGCAAATTTACACTCTATCTACCATAAAATGAAATCCGCTGAAGTTCAGAGTTGGTAATTCACTTTATTTGCCCCAGAGCTTTAATGCAATTCCTGGTAAATCTCCAGGTGTGAAATTATGGACTACTATAAAATAGTGAGTTTACTTAATTTCAAGATTTGTTGTGTGCATATATCACAAAACTGTACTTCTCGGTCTGCAGCCATCCAGTGTGATGTGCTTATCATATAGCTTTGGAACAGAAAACGTTTGCATGAAGTGTTCAAAACAATTGAGAATATTAGTATCTATTAGTATCTTATTAAATTTGTTATTCCAGTCAAGAAAAAATTCAAGAAATAGGCAGGCATGCATTAATAAAAATAGTCAATAGGCAAAGTGCTGAAATGTCAAAGTGATTAAGAAGGAACATTGAGAAGTTTCTTGTTTTTCTGCTTTCCAAATTCATTTTGTAACTTCTTTCTTAAATAGTCAGACATGGAGAGAAGTTCGGTAACATTGATTTTATTTGTTTTAATGGGAAAAATGTGCTATGTAGAGATACAGGAATCTCAGAACATTGTGTGTAAAGGTTTCCCCCGCTTGAGATACTTTAGTTGACATTGCATATGATAAATTTAGCAAGAAGAAGTGTTTTGGCAGCTTTCTTAGATCCTGTTATTAGGATAGTTTTTAAATTAAAAGAATGAAAAGATTTTTTTCTTTGTACTGGGGCCTGAAAGCAGTTCATCTGTCCATTTACTTATGGGGAAAAAAAGAAGATTTCCAGTGAAGCTATGGAACCATTGCAGGTTGTGGTCTGCTAACTGGTTAAGGGAAGCCAGAATTAATCTGCTGACAGAAGCCAGTAGCTTGGTTGTGTATAATTTCTTGGTTTTTGTATTAATTTATGTCTTCCAAACAGTTATTTCTTTGTGATTTTTCCAGGGCAATGCAGTGCCCTTGGCAAAGCACCTGGACTTGGAGGAGCAGTCTGTCCTTCAGTAACAGGTACTATAAAAAAGAAACAGATTTGTTCCTTTCCCTTCCCCCCTTTTTTTATTTTTCATTTTGTCATTAGGCAATTAACTACGGAATGTGAGAAATCAGAGGTGTCTGAGAAGGAGCAGATCTAAGGATGGGCACTCAGGTGCTGGCCCTGTGGGTCCCAGGGGCTGATGGCTCAGAGCCCCTTCCTGCAGCCCCCCCAGTTCCACTCGTGCTGAGCTTGTGTGAGATGTCAGCACCTAACCTGCAACTTCAGCGTTGTGAAGAAAATCTCACCCTTGTTCTAGACATGGCCCATAGTGCTACAGAATAGGGTATGGCCTTTTAAATGTTTTGGTTTCATGGAGCTGTCATTTCCTTCTGGCCACTGGAACATTTCTGCCTCGCTGCAGTCCCTGCTGCCAGCTCAGTTTGCTAACAGTGTGCAAAGTGAGTAGGAAATGTGATATCTGCTGCAAATGTCTTATCCTCAAATTTAACACAGTGTACAGTGACACGAGTTCATCTCTTAATGTGCTCTGCAGTGCTGAAAAATACTTCAGATGCCTGAATATAGCATTGGAGGGTGTTCTGCTGACAGAAACACATTGCTATTCTCACATTCAATCTAATACTTCCTCTGTGACAGAATTTTGCTTTTCCAAGCTGTGAATCCTCTTGGGCTGAAGGTTTAAAAATAATATTTTTACTGGACTGAGGTCTCCAAAACACGCCAATAAATCAATCAGGAATAGTAATGGGATTTTTGTTCTAATACATTTGATCAATGAAGTGGAAAAATTCACTAAGTTTCTGTTTAGAATAAATCATCCTCTCAAAAGCTTGACCTTTGCAATGAGAGGATATTTTATATCAGAACTTTCTGAGTAGGTGCTGTCCAAGTGTTCTCCATCAATTGCAGTGATTTTCTAATTTACTGGACCGTCGCCGTGTCAATGTCACATTTATAACCATCATCTGAAGATGTTTCTTCCTCTTGTCAGCAAAAAAGGAAGTTAACTTCATAATATTTACGTGATTTGACCCTTTTCTTTTTGTTTTGGTATTCCCAAATGTTTAACTCTGGGAAAAATTTAGGAACTTTATTTTGACTTCTGAGCAAGCAGCACAGGGCTGGAGTTAATACAGTGCTCAAAAATGTTGTGCTCATTAACACGATCTACCTCGAGGCTTTTATTCATCTAGCAGTTTCTTACTTTCAACAAATTGTGTAAGGCTTCCTAGAGCACAACTGGCAGAGTAGCTCCATCTGCAACGTGTCTTGAATTACCAGAGCCCAGGGTTCCTGTGGACCCCAAACAGCCCCAAATCACCCGGTGAGGTGGGATTGCCAACTTTTCTAGTTTTGTTCTCCTGATTATAGGTTTGCAGCACAGTAATCACAGCTTCTCGTTGAAATTCTAGCATCTCTGAATAGCAGCTGGAAAATTTCTAGCGCTGCGTGGTATAGATCACTGGTGGCTTCCTAATGCCAATATTATATGGTTTTATAGCTTTACTATATTTGTCTTTGAAAAGAAAACCTTGCTACCTACCTTTAATAAATGCTTGCATTACTTTTCCAAATAATTAAGAAAAAAATAATAAAAAACTCAGGATACATTTAACAGTCATTCTTAGTGTTTTCTGCTGTTAATTGTTGCAAAGGCTGTGGTTTATTGCAAATTTCTGGAACGTTGAGCCATGCTGTGAGTTCGCTGATAGAGCCCAACAAAGCATGTCTCTGTATGTCCCATGGGCAGTCCTTATGCCACAAAGGTATCATGCCCCAGCTGAAATACCACTGCTGTCACCAAACACACGTGGGTCAGCGTGGCAAAACTTTCACCAGCAGGCATCCAATTAGCCTCAGTCTGAGCTCCCTCTCAAGAAATCTCTTCAGGTTTTTGTGGTAAGAAAATATGAATGAACATAAAAAGAGGTAAGATGTGCAAAATACAGGCAGATGATGTATAAGCCATCTCTCCTCTGAGACAAGTATTTTTTTGGAACAATACAGGATGCAGAAGTTGATCATGGCAGTTAATTGTTTGAAAAGTAAATGCTTAAACCAATTCTTTCCCTCTTATTCACCAGGTATCATAGTCAAAGATGCCTCAGTGATGCAGATGGGCAAATAAAACCAAATAAAGAAGAGCAAACATTCATGCTGCTGGAAAATATGGACATTCCCCTAGCTCCTGACATCCTGGAAGGGGGTGTGACCTAAGTGGGATATGATCAATCCTTGCAGATAGGATCCAGTCCAGAGGGAGAGCAGCCATGTGCTGCAATGCTGAGAGCTT
The DNA here is from genome assembly GCA_013396635.1 of Penelope pileata. Classification (NCBI taxonomy): domain Eukaryota; kingdom Metazoa; phylum Chordata; class Aves; order Galliformes; family Cracidae; genus Penelope; species Penelope pileata. The sequence continues at coordinate 292,184 of WBMW01005039.1, read as the reverse complement.
GCTACCTTGGTAATTGGATTCCTAAATATCTTCCAGCTAATATGAGGTGCCAGATTGCTTTAAATTTGGGGAACTCACAGTCCTAGTTCTTTTATATCTTCCCTTAGTTAATTTTATCAGTCTAATTCTGAACACCATGGGATCAAAATATGTAATTCTGATAGAATTGGAGGAAAAAAAAGCAGTAAGATAACATTCAACACCCTTATTCACAGCATTTAATAGCAGAGGATAGATGCTACATGCATGTGTGAGAACTGGTGTCAAGGATGGGTGAACCTACACTTCAGAAAGACAAGGCTTCATTCAGGCACGTGTGTCTGGTTCCATTTTCCCCTCTGCACCAAAGCAGTTAGCAGCAGACAATAAGGACTGGCAAGTCTTCTCTCAAATTAGCACAGAATGAATGAGAGCAGCTTCCTGCACCCACCCCTCAAGTTTGCACTGAGAATTTAAATAGATCTGAAGTGTTGGGAAAGCATATCAAGGAAGAAAATGCTATTTCTAGTTGTGAAAAACTGCTTTTGGCAACAGCTTTCCATCCTAGAAGGTGTTAAGGGTCAGCACTGGGTGGATACTAATGGGGGTGGTGATTACACTGATGAGTGTCAGGTGAAGTACCCTAAAAAAGCTGCAGCTGGAGAGGAGGGAGAGTGAAGGTGGCTCAAGAGAGGTTCTTGAAACCTGTTTTATCTGTAGGCTTTGCATGGCTGAAAAGGCTTTGGCAAAACATGGGTTGGTGTCTGCAGAGCTGGAGATGCGTGACTCAGGTTTGTACTGCTGTGGGGTGAAAATAAGCACTGTGGAAAGCAGGTTCTGGGGGTTTGGTTTTGCTGAGAAGCTTTGAATTTCTCATGGATGAAGGGGAAAAGTCTGAGTGTGGTTGAACGTGTTGGGTTGGCTGAGCTGAGTTACATGCTTGTTTATGGGCAGTTCTAGGTGCTAGTAGAGACATAGTATGCTCAGTGGTTGGTATATAACTAAAAAAGAACTAAACCTACTATATTAGTCACCATTGAAAAGGGGTTTTCATTAACTAAGTGTACTTGTGATACTCGCTGAGCTGCTGTATTTGTCATTTAGCTGATGACAGTAAGGTAACTTCTTTCAAAGGAGTCAGAAGGTAGGAGAGGGCTTGGACTTGTATTTATGGTGCTGGCTTATGCAGGATGAAGGATATGGTGGTAATTAGCTTACAACAGCTATTCAGCTCTGCTGGAACACTGTGCTCTATGAGAGGCTATCAAACTGCGTGCCTTACTGAACTAGGCAGTGAAACCACCATACTCTGCAGCTCTGTTAAGGAATGTGATTTTGTGGTCCAGAGCAGCATCTTTTTAATGAAGTTGACCTTTAAGATTCATTTAAAAGAATCACAGCTCATGCGGTCTGTTTTCTAACTTCTTGGTGTACTTCATAAACACTCTTCTGTGGTACATGGGAGATGCTTTGTTTTTTTTATATTATTTTTTCTGGAGTTTCCAGTCCTATAAAAGAGCAGGGAATTAATTTCTGTGCTATAAAGCTTTGCTCAGCTCCCTGACAAAGAGGTGTAATGGGGCTTCAGGACTGAATACAGAAGTTGTAGCAAGAAGAAAGTGAAAGGTTTTTCGGGGGGAGAGCATTTTCATTTCAAAACCCTTTAACTGGAAGGTAGCAACTGCTCATTGTCCTCACAGTGTGTTCCTGCTTGCTATAGGCCATCAACTCCAGTGTGTACAGCTTTTGCCAAGGCTTTAACCTTGCCAGGTTGTTATAACAACTACAGCTTGTTAGCACGTTGTAATTGCAGCACTTTCTTTGAAATTATCAAGGTAATAGCTCTTGCTATAGAAAACAAACACAAGTGTGTATTTTAATGAACTTAATTTCAATGCCGTGGTAAGCTGAAGTCAAATTCAGCCAAATACAGCATTTGACTTCAAAAGAAGACTTTAATCCATGACGCTGTTAGGGTTAGGTCAACTATTTGTGTGCTCCTGGTTTGAGTGTCACGGATCCCACCACACCTTCAGGGTTGTGGGGTTCTGCCTTACGGCTGCAGAGATGCCCAACAAGGTCCAGAGCAGGCTTGGTGCTCTATGACCCGAATGGTGGCAGGTGGTTTTCTTTCCTCTCCTTTGTAAGTAGTACCAATGGGTTAACTACTAATGCTGTGGAATGTAATCTTGGAATTATAAGGAATATTGGAAATGCCAGCAGCACCCAAAAAGGGAAGTGGAATGCTAGAACTTGTGAGGAAGGGAACAGGAAACAAAACAGAAAATACCTTTTGTCATTAATATACCTCCATCATTTAAGTGTGTTATGTTGGTTCCATCATTGCAAAAAGAACATGGGAAACCTTCCAGTGACAGGCACTTTAAAAAAGAGACTAGGCAGCACCTGCCTGAACTGTTACAGGTTTGGGAAATGGAAAAAGACACTGAAGTGTCTCCTTCAAAATCCTAAAAATTCCCCTTAAATTTCTATTGCCTCTTTTGAGTTTATAACCCATTGTTTCAACTCCTCTCTGCTGTGCAAGCAAATCTCAGGAGCTGGCAGGATATACCATGGTTAAATTCAATGATCTGTTCTGTAATTAGTTAAGAATTCTCTTTCATCAAGTTTATTGTATTTTACCAAATATTAAAATCCTAACCACAATGAGTGCATAGCTGGAAAAAATGTTGCTTATTGGACATTGTATTAGTTACACTGAATTAAAACTTTTATATGAAGTAATGTGGAGCTGATTCTTAGACCAGTGCTTTTGTTATACAAGCTCACTTGGATTACCTTTTGTGTATGTAAAAATGATTAGCATATATTTAACAAATTTGTATCAAAGCTCTATCATTTGTTTTATTGTTAGGTGAGTGGTATAGAAGCAATAAAACCCCATATTTGCATTTAAGGACTTGTGTTACAAAAGAGGAGAAATGAGGATATGCAAATAATTGCAAGAGATGCAGATAGAGAGGATCTGAAGAATGCTGGAAGAGCTGTGATAGCACTGCTGTAGGCAGAGAGCCTGTCTTCATTCCTGAGATCTTGTTGGCAGCCACCTCACTGTGTTGCTGGAGCCTTGCAGTAACCTCAGCCTACATGTGCACAGCTTCTGGCTGTAACAGTTCTGAGAAAAAGCTGGAAAATCCTATATGAACCTTGCGACTGCTTTTTGAGCTACAGACTGGATTTCAAAGAGTTGGCCATCATGTATAGCCAGTGGGAGTGCTGCAGAACATGAAAGCCTCACAGCCCATAGCCTGCAAAGGTACATTAAGCCTTGTTCTGCTTCGTGTATGCTAGGGTGAAGGTGAGATCTCTGTTGCTTGTATGAAAATAAAGCTGTGCAATGGGAAACGGGTCTCCAGCCACTGCATAATGCAGCTTCCCACCTCTGCAGGGTGTGCAGAGCTCCCTGCTTTCATGCTTATTGTAGGGGTGCTGCCATCCCACTCTTTTTTTTTTTTTTCCTGACCTCTTGTTTTTTTTTTTTTTTTTTTTTTTTTTTTTTTTTTTTNTTTTTTTTTTTTTTTTTTTTTGCCTTTGATACTGTCATTGTGGACCTATACTGTCACACCTTTCATTGTAGGTCCAGCTGCAAATCCTTCCTGGTAATATGACATTGGGGAAGCCTATTTTCAATGTTGCATCTAGTAGCAAATACTGAAATCTGAGGTTTTCTTTGTAGCAGTAATGAGAAAGGAGCAAGTAGCAATGAATGGATAAGGCAGTCAAATAATAATCCTAGTTAATTTTTTTTTTTAAATCTCATTTTGGAAATATTATTCTTAAACTCCAGGTTTGCTCCTCTCATGTCTGGCAGTAAATGGCCACTGCTGGTTTCTCTTTACTGTGTATCAGTTACAATAAACCTGAACCAGCAAGAAGAGCGGTTGGAGATCTGGAATGAATTCTGCACGCAGGATGTGGCTGCACTCATGGTTCTCTCCCTGCAGTCAGGGTTACGAGATTTGTGTTATGTTCCGAGTTATGACACAGGCATTGATGTCCTCTTCCAAAACGAGAAAACCTTCCTTCTTTAGCATGACTTAGACACTTGTACTCAGGAATAGTTTAGAAATGGTTGTTGGGTGGAATTTATCTCCTCAGGTATCTGGAGAAGTGTGTATTCTCTGGTACTCCTCACAGAAACACCTTTAATGTATTTTAAAAAATATATTTTTTTAAAATACCCAACCATAAGAGGATAGGATAAATCAGCCTCTGGAGCTCTGGTGATCCCTTCCAACAAAGGTGTTATTACACCGGATTATGTTGGATCATAATGCAGATGTAAAACGTGTTCAAGAGTTTTCCATTGTGTAAGTNACCTGTTTAAAAGTTTTCCCTTTTGTAAGTTTTTTTTTTTTTTTTTTTTTTTAAAAAAAAAAAAAAAAAGACAACCCCCTCCTTTTGGAAGGGCCTCCTTGTCCTACACCCAGGCTGCAAGCTAGACAGTGGTCAGGTTTTGCTCTGCCTCACAGGTCACATTTCTTTAGTAATATTCATGTTTTTCACTTGTTCTTTAAGGAAAAGGAATTCCTGGATGAGAAATGAAGGGGAGCCTCTCTTTGTACCATGTGGTCTAATGGGCACTCCTGCTATTTACAGTAATGCTGACAATTTAATGGGCTATGCTTGTATTTGTCCCAAGCTGATGTGAAATCTCCCATAGGAGGGAGCCCTGTAACTGTGTGCTGTGAGCATGTGCAGGTTCCCATTGCTCCAACACAATCTTTTTGACGCAGCTATGATACATCCATATGAACCTACAGAACAGAGTCTTCAGTTACAGTAATTGCTTGCAGGAGAAACTTCAAGCTTGGTGAAGAGGAAAACAAAGCCTTTATTAAACTTCTTTTATTATTATTCTATTCATACCTTGTAATTATTGACAAAAAATTACTTTGAAGATAGGGTTGGAAATCTTTGGCAACAGAGAAGAAAGAAATGGAAATAGAATTCTCTAAGCCTTTTATTTTGTTAGTGAAGCTTTGCTGCAGCAAGATGCTGCTTTCTAACTTCCGGAATTATGTAGTTTTTTTTTTTGTCTTGAATTGATGCATGAAGCATGCAGACTGCTGTGGTTTAGACACCTCAACTGTCCTTTAAGAGATGCTGGTGGGCAAAGCGAAGGGCAAACAATCAGTTCTTCATCCAGAAGTGCTTTCAATTGTTCAGAGTTTTGCTGTACTTCTCTTTGTGCCTGAAAAAGTTTCCTTGGAGATGCCTAGGCAAAGCTCAAAATCCACTTTGGAATTCCACCCTCTCTGGGGAAGGAAGAGGGCATCTGCTCTCCTTGTGTCATGGGAGCTGCACCACGGAGCTGGAAGAAGGAGCGTGGTCAGCAGAGCTGTGGTCCTGCTGCTGTCTGCAGGCAGCACTGTTGCCTGGTAACCTTTCTGGGAACACTTGTCCTGCACCTGGATTGTGAAAGTTGCTCCAAATTGCCATCCCAAAGCTATGGCTGTGATGCACTTTCTGACTGGATGATTTCTCTCCCTGCCCCATGCCCTCGTACTTTCCTCCCCTTAAAGAACTATAAATCCTCAGCCCTTTTAGTGTGATCATTACTCAAAATTGCTGTCAGCCAAAAAGCATAGTCGTGATTTCTTCAGAAGATAAAACCTTTTCTTATTAAATAATAGCCCTCAGCTTCCAGTTTAGTTTAATTAAACACAATATTCTGAGCCTATTTCTGCTGAAAGCTGTTTCCCAGCTGCTCTTTAGCTTGAACCTGAAGGGCTAGTTTTTTTTCTGGTTTTCACAAGAGAAACTTCCATCCCTTAGTTCCTCAAAAGCTTGAAAAATTTCCTGAGCAATAACACCTTATTCTGAATTGAGAATGTCAGACGATGGCAATGCAGTAAGAAGTGTCATTCCTTGCCAGGACTCTAGCAAATGGATTGTAGCTGCTTTTATCTGACAGAGTGGGGTTCTGTGTTTGCTTGGTGGCTTCTTTTGGAGTGTTTTCAGTTCTGCAGAAATTTGAGAAAATCTGGAGAACAAATCAGCAGGTTAGAAAGCACGGACCTGAAGATTTTCAAGAAAATGCTATTTAGCTTCACTGTATTGAAATTTCTCCAAATCTGAAGGTCTCTTGCATAAAATTTCTCCTGTTTCCATGAAGTTCCCATGACACCCCAGCAGACTTGCTTCAGCCTGTCCAGCAGCCCATGGGTCACTGCTGACACCACTACAGTCCTGACCCAGCCAAGTTAGAGTCAGAGACCTGGGGACAGCAGAACTGGGTGGTGAAGGATGTGCAAACTGCTCTGCTTTCAGTGGAAAAGCATCCACAATTTATGGAAGAATATATAATTATATAAAATTATCACCTTTAAGGTAATGTTTTCCAGTACTTCTTTCTAGGCAGTGCTTTGCTTAAGCTGGCTTTGTGCTTGTCATTGGACATCAGCTTTGTTTAAAAAAAGAAAAAACTTATGAGGCCATAAGAAGTACTTGTACTCTTCGGGCTCTGCAGAGGGCTGGCTATGTAGTTTGTGGGAGAAATAGTGGAGGGGAAAAAAATTCAATTTTATTATATAATTGGGAAATCTTAAGGGTGGGTTGGGAAGCATGAGATGGCCTCCATCCTGAAAATTTTGTGGTTTTAAATTTTTAAAGAAAAGCTCTAATTTAAAAAAAAAAAAAAAAGCCATTCTTTCTATTAATGCACATTTCATTCCTTGGTAACTGTTTCCAAGTTGTATTGTTAATGATAAAAAACCAAATCAAAACCCATTCTAGCATCTGAAATTATTTGACTTTTTTTTTTTTTCCCCTCCTCCTCGTACAGACAGGTTGTATCAGTCTGGTTAATGTTTTTTGTTTTCCTATTGCAACTCCAGTGGCCAGCAGTCTCCTGCTGGACCCAGCAGCTTGAACGTGCAGGGACTTCTTGAAGAGGATGGCACCTATCATAGCAACCAGGCTCCAAAGCACAGCAGGCTGTGCCTGCTAATTAACTCAAGGCCTTGAGTTCCTCTGTTCCCCTGTGTCTGTAGCTCCTGTACAGTAGCAACAGAGCAGGTTCTTGCACAAATTCCCCAGCAGTTTGGTGTGATGTGTGCTGTGAGTTTGTAGGATCTTCCTTGCCTGCTTAAGGTTCATCTGTTTCCTGTTGGAAATGTGCAGCTGTAGGGATGCTTGCGAGGAATCCTTGGCTGCCTACTACCAGTGGAAGTAACCCATGGGGATGCAGGAAATGGTCCCATCTCGCTGCAGTGAGTTGTTCTGTTGTCTTCATGGTGCTGAATGTAAAAAGGTAAAAACGACCTAGCAGCATTTCTGCTTCAGTTTAATTGAAGAAGTTGTTCAAACAGTTTCTGTTTCTGGTGACTTTGGGTTTAAGTACACCTGTTTTTCTATTTCCCAAGTGCATGGAAAGCATTTTATATTCAGTGCCCAAATTTATCTTTTAATGCACAGGCATGCACCCCAAAGTGAAGTTTTTGATGTTGAAGGGTGAAGTGAGAGTGTGAGGAACAAAAGCAAACTGTGTTTGACTATGAGTGAGTGAAATTGCATCAAAGCTGCTGTGTGTCTGTTCTTTAAAACAAATTTCCTTCATACTGAAAGTTGCATAGATTTTTGAAAGATTGTTTACTACCTTCATCTAGTGATGGATGTTTGCAGTCAACTCATGATTATTCCCCAAATGGAGAGATTTGTTAAACAGACTGAAGGCCTTTTCAAAAATGCGGTGGGAACGTGTCTGTTCAACTTCAGGTAAATCTATTCCATCACATAAAAGTACAGCTTTGTAATGTCATGATTATGTAGTAGCAGAGCACCGTGGCACTGCAGAAAGCATCATCTTCTCTGACCAAGGAATTGTAACAAACAGAATAACTAGGGGTGAATCACTGTGCTGTAAGTCTCGCACCTTGGAATGTCTCTCTTTTTTTTTTT
>WBMW01005039.1:224093-284263 GCA_013396635.1 Penelope pileata | reverse complement strand
TTTTTTTTTTTTTTTGACAGAGAGAGATTCAGCTTAAAAACTTGGGATGTTTGAGCTGTAAATAAATCTCCAGCAGCAGAATGTGGTTAAAGGTGAACTAGGCAACAAGCCTCTGTCCATGAATGCCTGGGATCTCCTAAGAGCTGTGTGTTGGGTTGTGTCATTTCTTTCATGGAGAGATGGAGAGAGAGCTGCTGGTGTCAGATCTGTGCCTGTGGCCACAGCCTTACGGAACGTGGGAGCAGGACTTGACACAAGCAGTGCTGGACAGGGAGGAGTCTGACTCTGGGTTGGCAGTGAGCAGTTTTTGCAGAGCAAAGTGTGGTTCCCAGGCACCCATGCTCAAAATGTGTGTATGTAAAAACCTGTGGCATAAGACGGTACCTGATCTGCAGCCCTAATGTCATGCTGCGTTGTCAGACTGATACTGGGAAGTCAACTATTTAAAGTAGTGTTCTAGTGTTGCTTATAGAATCAAACATGGAACTTTTTCTTATTGACTGCCCAGCTTTCTGGGGCTAATCTTCAGCAGAGAAATCAGGTTTAAGTATGTTTGTAGCTGCATTTCTTTTCTGTGTAATTGTGAAGACTAATTGTAAATCTTCAATGTTGTCAGTAACGCTTCACCACCTTTCTGTGCAGTGAGGATGAGTGAAGACCCCTCCTAGTTCCTTTTTCCTATCATAAAAAGCATACGTGGTGGCCTATTTCAGGCTATGGAAATTCATGGATCAAAGTGTTCTGGGACACCAGTGGTGACTTCAGAACATAGGGGTATGGAGGGGAAATCTTTAAACCACTTGAAGTTTTGCTGAGAACGTTGTAGTCCCTCAATGGAGGCATAAACCAATACCAACTTTTCACTGTGATATGCCATTTGTTTTTTTTTGGGATGGAAAAATATGAAACCATGAAGGAGGCAAAACATGGAGGAAGAGGTATGGTATTAAATATACTACTACTACGACAGAAGCAGCTTTCCTTCTTGAAGATTAATTTTGCTGAGAAATAAATGCAAAGCTCTTGTGAAATGAGTCATTCCATTTGCCTGTACTAAATTAGTTGGTTAAACTTAGGAAAATGTATTTTAGATTCACTAATGTAATTGTAGCTACAAAGACTTCTGCTAAAGAATTCTCAATGACGTTCCTGGAGGTTTATTTTGGAAAACATTCTTGTGTGTGACCACTACATGCATCTCTTCTGGGTAGGGGAGGTGAAAGCCTTACTGTGTTGGACCTTTGCTGTTTCACTGTGGTCGTTGAATGGATTGAGGCATTCTGAAATTAATAAATTTCTCAGTTCTGCAGACTGACCCTAGTGCATGCCCTTTATGGTGCCAAAGTGTTGCTCATTGGGACTTTAGTGAGGTGCCTTGTTGATTTTTATTCCCAAGCAGAAGTAGGCACTTGCACAGAGATAAAACATAACTGGTTTTGTATAATTGTTTCTCTTCTGCACTAATCACCGGTGTTAGAGGTCCTGCAGATAAATGCATGCAGTTTGCTGCCCATTGCTGCAGGTCAAAGTCTTGTTGCTCTTCACATTCTGATACTGAAGAACTTGATAGAGAAGAAAAAGTCAGAGGGCAATGATGCTGCTATAGTTCTCTCTATTTCCTACCCTGGATTAAAGGGCATTAAAAATGTTCCTCCTGGGTTTGGAGCCGCGTAGGAAAGGCAGGCTGAGTCGATGATTGATTTTTCTAGAGCACAGAAGGCCAAATGGTGACTCATGGGCTAAATTGTGTTTACAAAGCAGTTTTCTGACCCAAGAGAATGACGAATGGTGGGTCACTGTGTGACTTCCCAGCTCTTCAGCACAACAGTAGCGTTGCTGCTGGTCCAGGGGCTGTATGTGGTTCCCAGAGCTCCCAAGATGAGCAGTGCCCAGGCTCAGCTGGGTGACAGGCTCTCTGGAATGGCTGACAGCAGCCCTGGAGTGGGAATAGGCTGTGCTGGGATCACCACAGGTTTTGGTGCAGGTCTGGAAGAAGCTCAACAGTAGCTCACCTTCCATGTTTCTATCTTCTTAAGATGAATATGAAAGCAAAAATTTTATCAAAGTATCAGTATTTAAAATGATTGCTCACAAAAATCACTGCTGCGGTGGAAGAAAAACAAAGCTGCTGTAAAATTTTTAAAACTGCTATAACTGCTGCTATCAGAAGGTCAGTAAGAAAACACGCTGGAAGAATGGCAGGAGTGCCAAAAACCAAAGAGCCTGGCGTGGGGGAAGCAGGCTGCAACAGCTCCAGTATGTAAAGCCACTTGGAGTAAGTTGTCTTTGTGTGCTTGAGGTTTCCAAACTCAAGCTGTAGGTTACTAAAATAAGCTCCATTTGTTATGAATCATTATTGACTAAATGATTTATAGTGCAAGTAGCTGCTAGAGGGACTGCAGATGCAGGTACTTCTATATTGCCTTTCTCACTGATTGGAATAAGGTCACTTTGATGCCACGTGACATCAATTTGCATTAATTACAAAGTTTCCATACAGCCCTCCATCCTTGAGCTGTAGGCTCAAGGCAAGGCTTCTGGAGGTGGTTTGATGCCAAAGAATAAAGAAGTTAATAGCAGCATTTTTTTACTTCCATCAACAAAATCACACCCTTCCTTGTTCTTCTGCATAGCTACTGTGCGCAGATGGCCTGAAGTTTTGGGGAACAACTTTAATATCGATGGCCACCTAAAATAATTACTGTTAAATGTGGTGTTGCTGCTGTATATTGCTGTGGCTGCTGGGCACATGACTGGTTTTGCAGCACGCCACAGGAAAAGAAAGGTCAAGGAATCAATTCACCAGGCTGTCAGTTCCTCATTATGTTGTCTTCAGGCTTTGGCAAGTTTCTTTGCTCTCCATTTTCCTTCCACAACATTATTCCATGAGTAGTGGAGTTTGTGTTCTCCCCCTTCCCACCCGTTCTTTAAAATTTTTGCAGCCTAGTAAGGGAGAAGGCTCACATCCTTGTTCTTGACAAGAAAATAAAAGTAACATTCTTGGGTTATTAAAGATGACTAGAAAAAATAAAATGATGCACAGTCATAAGATTTTTATTTTTTGCAATGATTCTGTCAAATACTCCAGAATAACTATTTGACGACATTTCATTTCCAAAAGGGCTCTTGCTTTTGGAGGTCAGGTTCACTTTGTTGCATCAAAAATGTTTAGCGTCATTGCACCGAAAAGCTCATGTAAGCCATCCATGGTATCAGAATTTCTAGAAAGGAAAACGATTACTTGTAGGTTTCTCTCAACCTACAGAAAGTTCTATTTCTGAATATATTCAACATAATTGCTCATTATGTAAGTATGTTAAAATGTACAACACCCTTACCGTGTCGTCTTTCATTGAATGTCATGCTGTGAATTACAAATCTGTTAATGTAGATGTAGAACTTGCACATTCCAAATGCAGGGATCTATTTTCTATTCCAAGTCTTTTATGAGACCATCTGTGATTGCCAGTTTGTAAGAAGTGGATAGGAGCAATACGCGCTTCTATACAGGTTGTACATAAACTCTGTACTCTTTCTAACTACTGTAACATGCAGTTTGTCAGCTTTAGAATGCCAACCAATTTTTTGTCTTAAAATATGATAATTTATGCAGTATTTATGTACTAAAGCTTTTCTATAACTGCTTTCTGACTAAGAAACCATTAGGAGTCCAAATTATAAAAATCATAATTAACTGGGTATGTGGTATAGCTGTCTAGCAGTGATCTCTTTATGCGAGAGATATGGCCTGCCTTATAAATGAGGATTTAATCGTCGGCTCTATACCAAATTAGTACAGGAGAGAGAATCTATCACTACAGGTTAATCAGGCATAATTGGGGCTTTTTGACAATGGAACTGTCTCAGCAAGAAGTACAGTGCTGTGCTTCTGCATGGATTAAGCCAGCAGAAACCCAACTGTGAAGCAGAGGAGTATGAGGGTGATGAAGAGCTCTGCAAGTTGGTCCTTTTCCTGGGGCTGAACGGGATTAGTTGGCTGCCCTGGGGCTACTGCCTTGTGTCACCTACTTGCACTGCAGGTGTTAGCCAAGCAGGTAATGAGGTAAAACTGCTCAGCAACCAGAAACAGCAGGGAAACTCTTTCTATTTCTTTTTCTTTCCATCTTCTTTGAAGGACAGAATTACCCTTTTCAGGATGAGGCTGATGCTGCCCAATGTGAGAATGCCAGGTCAGTAAGGACAGGTGTGCAAAAAGGCCTCAGGGATTCTGGATTTATGAAAGTCAAAGTATATGAAAAGTTTCAAAACAAAAGATGCCTTAGACTGCGTCACTGTTGTTATCCACTGCCCAGCTTGTGTCTGTTTTGGGGAAGACCATTGCATCCAACAGTACCTAAAACTACTTGAAATTATAGTGTTTGTTTGAGGCTTCTTTCCTGTAGGACAGAACTGTCTGCGTGAAAATGGGGTGCCCAACAGCATCTGTGTCATAAGATCTGGGCTGATAGTGGCATACTGGTCTGGGACACAAACTGTTGTGTTATTTGGTGGGATGTTGAGTGGCCCCATGAATATTTAGATTTGTAGAGACTGGTGCTGTCTCTTGAAAGGGTAAATAACTGTCAAAGTTGGGTTTGCTGGTTCGGAAGTAGTTTTTGTGATGGACACAGATACTGGAGAGATGGGAAGGCTCTGGTCTGAGGCTTGTATGTGCCTGGGACAGAGGAAGAGATCAAAGCCCTATTTTGTGTGGGCTTGCTGATGGGAGGGATGATAAGCAAGTCCCACTAAGGAGCTTTGAGGGGTGATTGCTGTTTGGGGCACCAGGGAGAATAGGAGACAAGTCCTTTCCTTACTGCAAAATTCTCCTGGGCTTTGGAGAAATCCTTTTCCCTGCGATGTTTTTCAGGGACTTGCCTTGTCCTGCCATACAAGGAGGACTGCTCACATGCTTGAGTGAGCTGCTGCAGAGCCATGTTAAACAACTCCAGCTTGGTTCTCTAACAGGCTGGGATATGGCTCTGTATGTATTGCTTCTGCCTTGAAGATGCCCTGGGCATGATACTTCTCATGACACGTGCAGCACAGCATACTCTGAGTAAGCATCCACAAAACAGATGAAAGTCACAAAACTAAGCATCTTCAGTGCAGTTACTTGTAATTCAAATATTTTCATGTAGAATTCTGAAGTTGGATGGTTACCCAACCCTTCCTTGACCCGCCAGCTGGCAGATGAGCTGTTTTATCCCCTCGGCCTCTCCATCAGAATGCAGGAGGTCTTTTGTTGCCGATCATGGTTCTAACTTGCTGAGAAAAAGTGAAAAATCTGTGTCAATGATGCCATAGTCTAAACTATTATGAACTGTGTAGTTTTTTTTTGAGCATTTCCTGATCACTGTGGGTTGCTGTGGATAATAATAGTATCTTACCACTTTGCACTGTGCAAGATTGCTGTCAAATTCTGAAGACTGTCTAGTGCTTGTCAGGGGTTAGCACTGAAAATTAACTTGAAGCAAGCTGTGTGAGGTGAAGATGAGCTTAGGATGCATTTTACTTGATCACTTCAGTGAAACCTTTTTAATCCTCAAATAGAACCTGGCCTACCACCCCCGCCTATTCCGAACCATGCACTGTCTGTCCATCCAACAGCAGCTCTCCATTTTTTTTTTTTTTGTAGGAATGGCATTTGCTCTGCCTTCCCCCCCACAAAACACAACTATTTGAAGCACAGAAGGGTTTTGTGTTCCTCTCTTTTCTCCTTTTTTTTTTTTTTTAAATTAACTCCTGAGCTGTGCATGATGGCCTGTCAGTGGGCCTGTCTTCAGAAGTGATTACAAATCATGTATCTATGTTAGCCTCATTTCCTGACGCAATTAAAGCTTATTCAGGCACGCTGTCAGTCTGTCCCTCCGTCTTCATCCAGTAATTTCAAACTCCTTGTTAGATTTCAGTAAAAATGTGACAGAGAGATCAGTTTTATGGAATTCCTCCAGACTTCATGAGAACAGGTGGCTAATTAAAGGAAAGCGATCTAATTAGTGTCCACAAGGGAAATGTCTTCTGTGCTTGGCCCTTGAGCTTGTCAGAGAGTTTACATGAAGGAAATAGCAACACACCAAACATGAGAACTTTCACAGCATCAGCCCCGTGCTTTGCATCAGGGAATGCAATCAGAAGGTGGAGATCTACTGGCTCTATCAGACCTGCTGCTCCTACTTTCCTGTTTCCATTGGCTGAGTTGGTAGAAAAAAACAAGCACAAAACTAGTTAGAAAGATGCCTTTAAGATTTTTATTTCCACCTTTAGTTTTTCCTTATTCTATTTTTCCCCCTTACTGCAGTAAAAGTTGTCCTTTAGAACAAAAGGACAGAATAATGCTCTGAACTGTCTTGTCCAGTTTTGGATGGATTCTTGTTGTGTGGGAATGGGCAGAGCTGTTGTCCTGGGCTTGGAGATGGTCTGGGGAAAATTCAGCTTTCACCCAGCTTTAAGCAGGAGGTTGAACTGCGTGACCTCATGAGATTCCTTCCAAACTGACTTGTTCTGTGGATCATGGCTTGATGTTGTTTTTACTCATAACTAGTCCTAACTCCTGCTTTGCTGTTGTGCCTTTTTTCCTCCAAAAACTCCTCTCCCACACCAGCATCTTCCAGCATCTGCTCTCCTGAATACTTGCATGAAACATATGCTGCTGCAATTTAAACAGCTTTAGAAGTATTTGTAAAATTACAAGATATCACTTCTGATACGTTTGCAAGGACACATTGTCTGGCAGCTACTGGCTAGCTGTAGAGAACACTTTGGGTTGTTCTATAGGGTGTGATTTTAGTACTGATGTCAGAACCACCCCTTATGATACCTCTCGGGCTGCTTTTGTACTGATGAAGGCACTTTCCTCTGGGCCCTGGGAAGGGATATGACAAAGAAATTAGTTCCTCTAATTAAGTGATGTATTTGGATGCCTGAGCCAGCTGGTGGAACAGTAGCTAATGCACAAGGATAGAGGTAGTGTGTGATAATCTAAGAAAAATTTTTTGACATAGCAGCAGGTTGTTCACAGGACAGAGAGAGGAGCGGAGCTCACAGGGTGTTCAGCTGTGCTTCTGGAGATCTCAAGCTGCACAGCTTGCTGCTTTGCTATTTTGTCAAACACTCAGAGAAAGCACTGAAGATGCTCCATGGAGCTGAGGCAACAATTCTGCTTATTTATGTTTGTTTGCTAGTAGCTATAAAGTGACATCAGTAGGCATGACTTTGCTTAAGATTTGTAATCTGTAGCTGCGATAAGATCAGGATGATGTTCTTTATTGCCAATGAAACAAAATGAATTTTCTTGTAGAACTGGCTAAGTGATTAAATCTCTTGATAAACAAAGGGCTTTTTATATGGATGAAAAGTTGTATTATTTCAGAGCAGGCAAATTGGGTATGAGCAGAAGTAGAGCATAAACCCTAAAGAAGACTCGGAATGTATTACCTCCCTAACTTACTAATTTCCCAATATTTGTTACAGTTGACCTGTATTTTTATCATACTTCTATGATATGGATTACATGTTAAGCTCTCTTCTCAGGATTGAGGAGTTATTCTGGATGTTTGGTTAGAAAAATTGTCCTTAGGGTAAGGTTAGACTGATGTGGAATTGGGGTATAAAACTGAGCTGCTGGAACCATGCAAGATTTGAAACATTATTTTTGAGTCTTTCATCAAATGTTGTGGGTAGCTTCTGGACTTTTCTTTATAAAAGAAAAAGCCTTGAGATTCTGATGTCATAACGTTTCCAAATTTTACTACTGGTTGTTCTTGATCAAAAAAACATTGTTCAAATGAGCACTAAATCTGAACTGTTTTAACACATGGTCTGGCTGTCCTTTATAATAGATTTCTAGCAGAAAAAAGCGTTCCTTTTGTTCTCTCTATGTACAACTATTTATGAATGAGAAGTGCGTGGTGGTGGTTGTTTTTGTTTATTTTAAACATCACCCTGGGAGAGAGAGGAGTTCTTTAGCCACTTCCTTGCTCCCTTTTCCAGAGAGACATAAATCCATTACGCAGAGANAAAAGCTGTTGAATGTGATGCTTGGAAGTTCTTTTTAGACAGCTGGAGAAAACTGACTCCAGAGTTCTCCACTCTGACTTCCAGTCCCCTCTCCTCCTGGTGTGGTGCTTTCAGCTGTCTGTGTTTGCACCTCAGGTCCCTGCCAAGCTGGTTGTGACCATAAGCAGATATTGCTAAGGAGGTGCAGGAGAGGAAAGGCTTTGGAAGCAGCAGAGGAAGGAAGCAATTTTATAGATATTAATATTGTGTTAAAATTTGTTGTTCTGATGATCCTTGCAGTGCACTGTCTCCCTGTAGCTTAAGTTTCTAATCTCAGTGACTTTTTGGGATAATGAGTTTCACAGTTCAGTTGCACTATGTAAAGTAGTATTTTCATTTATCAACTTAGAATTCCACTTTGAGTGGAAGTCGCATTTCTCTTTGGTTCTGGGACCTAAGAAAAAGAAGATGCTGATCTATAGATACTTGAAATTGGCTAAAGCAGTCTAAAAGCCAGGAGACCAATCCTCTACAGGTAGACAAATGAGTGAACTACTGAAGTAGAATTAATTTTTATTCTAAATTCAGCTACTAATGTCTTAGCTAGCATCTGATTTTTCTAATTCTTTTGACTAAGGACGGCACGACAGTACCTGTAGGACAGCATAAGGAAGGCATCTGCCAGCATTCAGTACCTGACTGCATGTTACTTCAGTAGCACGAACTGATCATGACTCTTCAGGCATCCGTAGATTTGCAGCCCTTCTGTAACGTCAGGGAGAGGAAATTTTCTTCTCTTCTCACTTTGGATAGTATGATGGCTGCATGAACCAGGACTTGTTCTCTCATGTCCCTATGCCAAAGGCAAGAAAGTACAGGCTGTGCTCTTTCAATAATGTGGGGGTCTTCACCATAATTATCATTATTATTGAAAAGAAAAAGGTTCAATGCATGTCAGTATCTTGTTTTGGGTTACTCCTCTCTTCTTGGGATTTAATTAAAGAATTGCATTAGCTACAAGTCTTCTGAATTTTTGTCTCTGGCTCTCCTGCATCTAGTTAGCAACTGTGAAGAATTGAAGGGGGAAAAAAAGGGGGTGGGGGAGGATGGTTTATTGCTCTTCTGATCTCTTCACCATCAGCATATTTTTTTCTTTAAATGTGAAATAGCCGTTAGTATTCTTGAATTCATTTCTCTTGCAGATCCCTTACTGACTCTTTGCATTAAAATTTTCAATTGTTTCTTTCCCTTCTGATATGCCCAGAAGAATGGGTTAGGCTTAATCCTAGTTATTTTCACAGTTTGAAGTGAATGAATGCAGAGTAACTGCAAACAGTTATGATGCTGAGAGTCCTATCACAATGACTGTTGTAAAATACATTCCATAATGGCAACATGGGCTTCAGACAGGTTGGGAATGAGAATTTGGCATACTGGAAAAAAATGATGCCTAGATCATGCATCTCCTGTTAATTTAGTCATGGATTTAAGTAAAGCTGCACCTGGAGGAGGATATTGCTCAGATAATCATACATTAATGTGATGCCATGTTTTCTTGTTTTGTGTGACCCCCGGGAGACACTGTGGGGTGAGAACCAAAGTTTTTTGGCTCAAAAGTTAGGACAATTCTATCTATTCTTCCGAGTGTTTGTGGTAATGCTCCACTTACACTGATGGAAGTGAGTACTTGCTGGTCTTTAAATCTTTAAATACCTGGCAACTGACAGCGTTGTTCTACTGCAGCAATTTCTATGTCCTTTTACTCATCTTATGAACAAAAATAGAATATTAACGACATAAGTCATTTATATATCTATATATAAAAACATAGAGACTGGATGAGGAAGCTGTGGTTGCACACACAAGCTTCCATAAATATGGGCTCACTTGCATGTCACAACAAATTCTGCTGTTGTAATCCATTAGCTACCCTGAACAGCAGAGTTCTGGGTGTAAATGCAAACTAGAGATGACTTGGCAGTGTTCCTGAGGCATGCAAAACCCCCAGTACGTTGAACCCAAAGCATTATGTTAAAGGAGTACTATTAAGGTTCCTAATTCATACACTTAAAATTTAGGAAATGCCTCCCCCTTGTGCATGTGCATTAGGATACAGCTTGTGTTGTGTGGTCTCGTGCTGTGTTTTACAGGGGCAGTGTCTCCCTCATTTCTCAGAAATGGGAAACTTCATCTGGGGCTGAGCAGGGGTTTTTGCAGAATGTGGCTGCTCGTCTTGTGTTCCTGCTACTGCAGAGCTCTGAAGGCAGCAGTGACTGATTTCTGAGTTGCAGGAGGAAAAGGGAGGATCTCAAACATATCTTTCTAATATGAGTTGCGATTTTTTTCATTTGCCCTAAGTCCTAATGGACTATTTGAGCTTTGGGAAGCTGATTCTGAGTTGTAAAAATACAGAGGGAGAAAAAAGATGAAGAGCAAGCCTCAGCTTTCAGTATCTGGGTAGAACGCTTCTATATTTATCTGGAATGGCCTTTATCAGAAGGATGCTAGAAATATCTATAGAAAGTCCTTGAAACTGAATCATATTACTTCTGAAAGAACAGCCAGAGTTCTAGAATCCCACAAATCTCTTTAATAGCTGTGAATGTTCAAGGCAGGTATGACATAAAGACACATCTCATCCTGGCAAACTGAGGAGCCCTCCTGAATTCACTGTGCATTGGATCAATCCCTGTATTTCCAGGGATAGCAGAGTACACCCAAACACCTGATGTTTAAAAAACCTGTGTTTTTCTGCAGAGAGCGTGTTTAGCTCATCATAGTCCTTCAAAACACAGTAACGTTTGGTGAGAGCTGGGAGGGCCTGAGAGTTTCACACCAGAGCTTATTTTTATAGAGGCTGCCTGGCACAGCCCAGCTGCTCCTCGCTAGCTGTTCTTAGCTGTAACCCATATGACAGCCCCCTCTCTAACCCTTTGTTCTGGTCCATTTTCCTTTTTCAGTTTTTGTTCTTATATGAACGATCTCTGCACTGTTTTCTACTTGCAGAGGACTGAGAGGAAATCTTGCTGAGAGAGGCTGATCTGTTCTGTATACTCTGTGCAGGCAGTGACTATAGCAATAATCACATAGCTTTATCACAGAGCTTTACGATTAGAGGAGCTTCTATAACCTTGAAAATGCTTTGAAGCAATCCCTGGGTATCTTCAACTTGCTCATCCTCTGTAGTGATATGGATTCCTGGCTTCAACTTCTGGATACATCCAATCATCTGTGCTAGGTGATGCTTAGCTGCATGCATTTTTGTTAGTGTGTGTGTCTTAATGCAGACAAATGTCTGAAGAAAGCCAGAAAACTACTGCATTTTGTTTGTACAGTGATAGCAAGAGCTGTTCCTTGTGTTCTGCTTTGGGACGTACACACATCTGCATTTCTTTACTTGCCACCATTGCTGGCTGGTGATGACTGGTGATTCAACTCAGATGCTCAGTTCAAAAATTCTGTTGTAAATGATAAATTAGTTGCAGTCATGTCCAGCATAGTTCTTGCCATGTGGAAATGTGCATTATTATTCTAATGAGTATAAGATTAGTTCATGACATTTTAAAGCGAAAATATTGTTCAGTGTACATTGCATTTGCAAACATCTAAGGATAAGTCGCAGATCATAGCTTCTCAGGGCTGAAATTTCTGAATATGTATTATATACACAACCTGAAACCTGGACGTGTTGATAGAAAAACATATTTTGAAATATAGATGTACTTTGTGACAATGCTTTAGTTTAGAGAATATGTATTGAAGTGTTAAAGATATTTCATTTTAAAGGCATTTTGCTTAACCTTGAAACAATTCCTTCTTGCATCTCAAAATGTCACCACAGTCAAAATAAGTACTCCAGAATTTAAATTGTATTCAATGTCATTACATAAATAGAAACTTACAAACATCATCGAGTTTATATCGATTCCATTTTTCTGAAGATTACATTCACTTCATTAAAACTTTACCGAAGAAATCAATCACTTTTTGCACTTACAAAGTCTGTCTTAATTAACTTTGTTTTCAATGTGACATTAAGAAGCAACGTAGTTTCCTAGCTGCTTTGTAGCAGCTGTTGTGTTTTCTTCTCACTGTGGTATTTTCTGCAGAAGATCAATTGGGATGGGCAAGAGAGAAATTGCAGTATTGGACTTCAGAAATACAGGGGAGACTTAAAAATGTGCTCTTGAGCAGTCTCTATCCCTTGCATACACCTGACTTTCCTTGGACTGAATGAAACAAACAAAAAACATACAAATGAGTCTGTATGCATGCATGTTACATGATCATTTCTGGTAGTGTATCTTACAATTTAATCATGAATTTTAACTTGATATCTAGCCTATTAAATAATTTAGAGAAAAAGAGCATTGATGAGAAAATGAATCTTTTATTCAGGTATCAAAACAAGTATTGAGATAGGAGGGGCATCAGCAGCAGAGCTGAAGTTTTGGCATTCTTTACGTCCTTGTTCAAAAAAAAATACTTATGGCAGATCTAGACCCCTGCTGCAGGGAACAGAGCATGTTTCCATTTATTCAAGGTGGGGGGACTTCTTTCTTGTGACACTTCCATCCTTGGGGAGGGTGAAGGAGGGTTATCATTAGTGGTTTGGTCACCATCAGCCATCCTCCTGTCTTCAGAGTTGGACTAACTATATTCTTGGGGTAAAAACCATAACTGCCACATAAATCATTCCAGCTGCAGTTCAGTCTGGTTACAGTAAGAAGTCTGGAGACTTTCTTCTGACCTTTAACAGCTTCAAATATGTACATATATATTTCTAATAAAAAAAAAGATGCCCATATAGGCTCTTGGCTACTTAACATATAATTCATTTTTCAATAGAACCCAGAAGCACTGAAGTATTAAAAGGGTTCTACTCTATCTTTCAGACAAATGGAATTGTCCCTTTTTTCCTCTAGGCTGGAAGCTCATTAATAATAACAATCAGTGCTGAGATATTATAGCTCACCTTGGCTGAGCATGAGAAACTCCACAGTTCTTTGAAGGTCTGTAAAAGCAGTGAAAATTCATCAGGAATTTTTTTCTAAGCATTAAAGCAATTCATTACTGTTCCCTTTGGATAAAATCTTTCAGATATATTATGTGGTCTTACTGGATCATGCTGTAACTGGGTACCAAAACAATGGAAATGAGTGAATGTCACTTTCTGGGAAGCTATTGCTGTTGTAACTCAGTCAGGAGAACAGAATTCGTGATTTAATTGTGGTCTGCTAGCACCTTTAGCTTTGATGCTGCAAAATGCATCTCTTCATTTGTGATTCAATTAACATCTTGCTTAAACAGTTATTCTATATTTTACACTCCTGAGAACAAAGGGAATTTCTGCTGTTTTAAATGAGTTTTTGCTTCTAAGGCCCATAGCTTCACTTGCCATCCCATTCTCATTTTCAAAATCTTTCCTGTCACCCATTTCACCACTTCCACTGTTCTGATTCCTGTGTACACATATGTGATTTCTGGCGCTAAAATGTTGCGTTTCAGTTGACTGCTATTCAGCATTAGAAGCAGGCAGCTTATAACTTAGCTCCTGAATAAAATTCCTTCAGTGCCAGAATCATCTCTGATAGGATGAAGCATTGCTCTTCCTTCCTGTAGAACAACAGGACCCAATACGGCAGTTTTTGTCATCTTATGAAATAGCCTGGATACATCTGAGATCTCATTCCCTAAGGATGCACTAAGATCCATCTTTCTGGGCAGCCAGACAGCTGGCTTTTAGTTTTGTTCACAGTCTGTGTATGTTTTCTAAGACAGAATAATATGGATTTATGATAAATATTCTTTGTACAATGAGGAAAGCACTTTACCTGTTGGATGCTTCCAGGTATAAACAAAACCATCTGGTCTATTTAAAGCTTAGCAGAATTCTTAATTGTGAGTAAAAGCTCGTTGTGCTATAGAAAAATGTATTTTACAGACTTAAAATAATTTAATTGCAGGAAAAATCTGAATTTGTTTTGCTTGTGCTTCCATGTTTACAGACAATGCACTGATTTAATTTTCCTCGTGTACTACAGGATGATAAAACATTGCATCTCCCTACCAAATAAAGCATTTCTACTGAAGTCTGTGAGATTGAAGTTATACAAGGAGTTCAGTAGCTGTATTTCAACCTTTGTGAATTTTTCTGATTTCTTATCACATAGCTGAAGGATAGGAAAGAAATAATTCTTGTTGTCTTAGCTGTACAACTAGAAATCTCTTACCTTTTTGTGAATTTTTTGAATGGATTACATTTTGGGATGCCTGGTGGGCTCCAGTGCTGTAATCACGCAGTTTCTGTTAGTCTGGTCCTTCCAGGAGAGCTGGTTTCAGTGGAAATGGCCTCACAGTCACGCAGCCATAACCTCTCTCCTGCACTGGGGGCAAGAACAGGGAGATCTGTGACTGCTGTACAGGAAGGTCTCACATCTCTGAAAATGAGTGAACGATGGCAACAGCTATGTTATTTGATTAAAATGTTGGACAATTGCCCTACATGAAAGGCTGCACAGTAAGAATGGTCTAAACGTGCACGTACAATGGCTACACGTGGAGCTGTATTAGAGAGAAATCAAAATGATACACAGGTTGTAACATCAAGCTTTGGAAGATGCCCAGATGCCTTTTGGTTCTCATTTGCATTAACATAATACACCATTTACTTAAGTAAAAGATTTCTATTGCTCGGCTTTTTTTTTTTTTTTTTAACTTATTTTTTATTCTTTGTGGTAGAATCTTGTCGTAAAGCTGCTTTAGTGGGGTATATCTCACAGAGAAGCTATTTCCAAGATAAGGGCTTGGTTCTGTTGGAATCAGATTACCTTGCAGTTCAGCATTTCCTTTGCTACTACAATAACAATGAGATGTCTTGTCTTGTTAGCTCACTGACTTTGTGCTTAATGCACTTTTCTTATGGCAGAGAAATGCAAGGCCAAGTTTTTACCTTAGCAAAAATTCTCCTATTCCAAGTTCCAGTAAGCACTGCTATAATGCTCGCTGGATGCTTAGAGAAAGATCTATGGGAGTGAACACAGTGTATGCACCTGAGAACACAGCCACTATTAATTTTTGTTTATTTATTAAAAAGTGTAGAAAGCAGCAGCTATTTGGCTCACTGTATTAAGCCTCAGTGCACCTGGGGGTGAACCATTTTCATGCCATGGTGCATTGTAGCTCTCTCCTGTGCTGTGGCCTCTGCTACTTTTGTCCTGGCACTGCTGGCAGCAGGGTGAACCTGCTCTATGTACGTGAGGTACATGCTAGCAGAAGTTTGCTGTTTGGGAAATAACATATGTTTTGGGGGATTCAAACCCAGCCGCTTGCATCTTCAATATGGGATTGTGAGTAATTGTGGCGATGCGTGCCTAATAGCTGCCATCTGCCCAAGCTTTATAAACATCAATGTTTGGCTTCCTTACGTGTGGTGATCTCATTTCCTGAGCAATATTCTAGTACAGAGTGACCTGACGGGGCTGGCTACAGGAGGATGCTGCCACGGTGGCTGCCCAAATCCTGACCCTTGGCAGAAACACTTCATGTGGATGAGCGTTTGTTGCTGGATAGCAATCTACCCCCAGCAGAGGCATGGGGTGTTCCAGCCTTTTCTCTTGCCGTGTTTGTGATGATGGATGGAGATGGCCCTTCTGGACTAGATGACTACTGGTCTACATGACCTGTCAGTGTGCGCTGAGGTTGTTCTCTGAGAGCTGACTCTGCTCAGTGTGGCAGCTCCTGGCCCTGTGCTGTGCAAGGACTGCTCCTTCCAGAGCTTCCCACATAATGAGCCCCTGCTGCTGAGCTGGGTTTTATTGCTTGGAGTGTTCCAGCATCTTCAGCAACTGTAAGAGATGGTTATCAATAATGCACACTAATGGTGTCGTTAGCTGGGGTAGGGCTAGCCAGCATCTTCGTTATCTTCGTTAAACAGCTCTGAGGTTTTCTAGGGCTCACTAAAATTTGCTCCTGATTAATAGTTGGAAGCTGGAGCCCAAGAGGGGCATCCCTAGAGAGCACAACTGCTTTTCCTGAGATACGTGAAGGTCATCAGGTCCTGCAGGCCTGTTCCAAAATCTCATAGAATGAAAGGATTCTCTTTTTTCCCTGGAAAAAAGGGGAACTCCTCAATTCTTGTGTTTATTAGAGTGTTGTCTCTCTTAATCAGGAAGAAAAAATCAGTTTGATCCTTAAGGACTCATGAAACATCAGTATCTCAAAGTATCACATCCTAAATTCAACTGATTTGGAAACTTTTGCAGATTAATCTTCTTGATCCAATTCTTTTGCAAATTTAGGTCTATTTACAGTGCTGTACCTACTTTCAGCATTGTGTTTTCGGTGGCTGTTTTCCGTGTGGCTGAGGCTCATTATATGCTCCTCTCCCTCTGGCTGTACTTGTCTATCAGTGAGGAGTTGGAGTGAGGAAGTTGAGGCTGTGGTGGAGCCACAGATTGTTTCTGCCTCTTTCCTCCCATAACTACTATACTTCTCATATCAATTATTTTGCCAGCTGCAACTGAAAATTTCTGACAATAGTGCAAGTAGAAATCTTCTTGCTTACCTGTCATTATACATTGGGGAACGTAATGAAAAATAAACCTGGGGATCTACTGTCAAAGAGACTTGAGTGACGTGACTTTGAGTTCACAAAACCATGGAGCCTCATAGCAAAGGTCTGAAATTTTAGAAAACCCTTGCTGCTCACCTACAAAAAAATGATGAAAACACATTGATTAAACAGTGTTGTACTGTTATGGCATGGTTACCAGTCCAGAGGGGACTCTAATGTGTGCTGTATACTGCACCACGAACATTCTGGGAGGATGTTTGCATGTGTGTAACTCCATTGGAGCCAAAGAATGATGCTTCCCTCATTATTGTTTGTGAGTGCCATGATCATTTTTCCAGGATATCTGGGATAATTGGGATCAATTCATAAAATCAAAACAACAACAACAAAAAACCCAGGTAAATCTGAGGTAGAATCCTAGACCATTTCCCGTGACAGGATTTATGGCTTGCAAATCTTTCAAGTGTTTAGGGACAGATATAGCATTTTTCATTTGAACGGTGCCTCTGCTTTTAATGAAATTACTTCCATTTATGTATGTGCATAAGCACTCCCAAGATCTGAAGGTCTTGGGGACTGCATATACAGCATAATACTTATATCACCATCTAGCATCTTGTCTCCATATAAGACTTCTGCTATAAAAACTGCCAAACAAGATCTATAGTGTTTGCTTTGAGTGGCTTCCAGTTTCTGTTGTACCCTGAGTACAAGATTCCAATATCATGCAAGAGAAGGTGGGGATTGCATAGCAAATTAGTACTTGAAATGCAGTGATTTATAGGTCACTTTACCACCAAGCATTCCTAATAAAATAACTTGCTTGTTTTAAGCTGTTTGTGCCAATGGATCCAAGCTGTGAAATGCATCTAATATAGATAGTACAGCTCTCAAAACCAAGTTCACTTACCTGAAGATTTTCACAGAGCACTTGGTTTTAATAGGAATCAAGGCCGCAAGGAAGCATAAGTAAACATCTGCTTACTCTGATATCTCTTAATAATATGAAGTGACTATTACTTAATTCTGGGATATGGAGAGGCAGAGGTGTTACAATGCCTTAAAAATCAGTTGATATTGAAATTATGGATCTGCTGTAAGATACTTTCCAGCTTTATGTGCATACCTGCAGAGTAACATATCTTTATTTTAACTGGCTTCTTTGTTTATGGTCTGTGAGACCCAGTTTTATTTTCCCAGATTTTCCCGGACTTCTGCACCTCGGGTTCTGCCCTGAATCTGCATCTGGGATGCTGTGAATTCAGGTCGGCTGCAGCCCAGAAATATGCTCAGCCACCTCATGCCTGTGCTAAAGCTCGTTCATGGCTCTTTGCTTGCAACAGAGAAAAACCAGGGCAGATCTAGAGTAGGCATGTGGAGGTGTTGTGGAATGGTCAGGACAGAAGTGAAGGAAGTGGCTGAACCTCACCACGTGCTGAGTTCAAAGGAGGAGCATCCTAGTTTTCCTTCAAGCAGGGAGTTTCCAAACTTCTCAGGAGCTGGAGGTCATTTGAAAATGTACATAAATATCCCAGAAAGCTGCTGTTCTTTGCCAGCACTTAGAACTTGTCATAGAGCCAGAGGTGGCTGCTGCCGTCGCTGTTCTGCCAGTGATGGCACCCAAGCAAGCTGAATTTGAGAATCTGTTCTGCAGAGATGTCTCCTCTGGCCCATGCCAAAACACGCTTTTGTCGTTGGAGACAATGGAAGCAAATCCTGACCTTATCTGCAAGTATTGCTACTGCTGAGTGATTGAGATTGATAATAAGAGCCTGACATCTTTTCATGGTTAATTAGCTCAAAATGAGAATAGCTCTTGTATTCGCTGCTGACTATCAGAGACAATAATTACGAGGCTATTTTGTATGAACAATCCATATCCTGTTCACTTGGGCTGGTGCTGCTACCCAGCTAAATGTTTCAGAAAAGACTGTTCACTTTTCATAATGATCAGTAAAAACAGATTAATGGGAGAGTTCTCTTCAAAGGGTAAAAGGAGGACAGGCTCCTTCGAACAGGGCTTTTCAGACAAGCACTTATATGAAGCGGATATCGGCGCACACAGACTGGGGGGATGCTGCCTTTTTAGCTTTGATTTGAAGACTTCTTTTCCAGAAGTGATACTGCAGTGCCAGGGCAATTCCTGGGTGAATCACATGTGTGCAATAGATAAAGCCCTCTTTCTCCTAATTAAATGAACGTTATACTAGGGCTGCCAAATTTCACTTGCTGCAATGTGGTACATAAAACTGAGTAAGAGAAAGAAAGCTAGGTTTTAATGGGAGGACCTCATCCTACTTCTTGCCAAATAATCTAAACAGAAGCATAACCAAGGGAAGAATGAGTGGGGGTGTTACCTATGGGGAAAAAACAAGCTTTATTAGTCGAGCAAAACAGCAGATGTCAGATGCTTTGCCTAAAAAAGGGAAAAGGAAATAAAACATGAAATATAAAATAGGAGGATTCAGTTTTCTATCTACTCGTGCATGCTTCCTGTTACCTAATTGCTGAGATGAAGACATTAAAGCCTGCAAATGAAGTGAGCTTCAGTATATGCAATGGTGTATACCTGTGAAAGGAAACAGAGGATATCATTTTGATGAAACTAATTTTGAAAGGAGTCTATGAGGCATAATATGCTTTTGCTCCACTTGTGAATTACATCCACTGCTTTCTCAGTTTCCTTCCTGGCTGCAGATCAATCTGGGATGCAAAAACTGCTCCATATTCACCTCCCTGGTGAAGACTGATTGTCTCAACTGTCTGAAAAGGCAAAGGATTCTTGCATATAGGATCTGGAAAAACATATCACTGAGCGGTCGGGGAATCCTGTCTGGTGTTTTGTAAGCCTTCCTGTGTTGTATTCTGCAAAAAGACTCTTACCCAGATAAGTAGCTATCTCCCTCAGAGTGATAGTTGATACACAACTTTCAGGTTGATGGCTGGATTTGTCCAATGTTTTGGTTTTTAAGAAAAATAGTGATGCCATCACACAACATCAATGAATAGATGATGAATGAGCCTTTCAATGCTTTTTTAATAATTTAAAAAAAAAAAAACTACCAAAACCAAACAAGAAGACCACCAAAACGAACGAAAATGTATATGTATTTTTTTTTTAAAAAAGTACTTTTTTCTTTTTAAATCATCCTTCAGTGTTCTCTGTGGCCTAGTGTTAACAGCTAAGAAACAGAAAATTCAGCAGACCTATTACTGGAAGAGATCTAGGAATATTTAAATCCATTTGGTGCATATTAGAATACAGCTGTTCACCCCATGGTATCATTTTTTAAGGATAAAGGATTACATAGTAATTCTGAAAAATGAAAGACGTATGAGCTTTATGAACAAACATGATTCAACGTGAAGTACCTACGTTGGGAGGTAGGAGTAGTTTAGAACTGGAGCAGTCCTGAAAAATGTTTTCTAAAAATCTGTCCTCAGATCTCCTCCTGGCTGTCTTAACTGCAGAGAGGAAAATAATCCTTTTAAAATACTTTTTTTTTTTCTCAGACTACAAAGAGCCCTCTGAATATAATAAAAACTTCATTAAGAGCTGATCTGATCTTACAGAAGATTGTCTCTGCTGATCAAGTTGAGATTTTTGAAGTATGACAACAGTTCATTGTATAAAGTAGAAATTCCTCTTTGTATTCTCTTCAGCGAAGCATTTGATTTCATCCCTGAAGGCTAAAAACAAAAAGCACCAACCGCTGATGCTTTTTCTGCAGCTCCACAGTATTTTTGATACTTTTTGTTTTTAATATAATGAGAATAGCCCAAAATTCCTCTAAACTTTGTCTTAGTCATTCATATCAAGATTTCAGTTTCTATAGCTAGAGAAATTCTGATTCCTTTTTCCCTCTTAGGTAGCACTGTATGCACACAGCAAATGAATTCAACTGGATGTGATTTTACTGCTGATTGTGCTGCCTTGGAGAGTAGCCTCAGTGCACGTAAATTGCTTGGATCAGAGTAGAATTTTAACATAAATTGCTCTTCTGGCTATTGAATCCAAAGTAATTACATGGCAAATGCTCTGGCCGGTCATTCCCTCTCTTTAAGCACAGCTGGATGTTTGTCTTGATTTTTAAAGCTAAGTCTTTGCTTTCTTGAGACCAGGCTAATTTCTGAAGATGAGATCCTCTAGGATTTCCTGCTCATCTTGATAATGCGGATTGGAAAGATGATGGTAGGGAATGGGGTTTTAAGAACTCTTATGGCACCACCTACAGCTGTGTCAACTGCATCTTGTGATGTAGAAATCTCACAGCCCTTAGCAGAAAGCATCCATCATGGTTGGCTGTTATGTATCCGCTCAGCTAACACACTTCATAATCTGCTGCCTGGATTTCCATGGAGATTGGCATTCTGACTACCTAGAAGCAGAGAGGTCAAACCTTTTCCTCAGCTTTATCTTCTCTGTGGATGTATTAATGTAGCCTGGCAGTAGACACACGAACACGCAAGTTTGTCTCTGGAGAGCCAATTCAGAATTGAAGGACAGCTTTAAGGCAATGTACGTTGCTACTCAACACTGAAGATTTTTGAATGTCTGATGTTGGAAGGTCTTAAGTAGCATATTTAGACTGAGAAATCTGTCTCATGACTTCCCACGTTTCCAATCCACTGAGTAAATGTTACTGGCAGAAACAAGATGACATTTATTGTAGGGATTCCACACGTGCCTGCAGTAACCTCCTGGTTTGTTGACCAGCCCCAGAGGTGTTGGTGGGTCTGACTCCCATTGAGCTGGGTGAGGGGGTCCTCACCTGGATGGGTGGATGCTCACTCGTGTGGAGTAAAAGCTTCTGAAACTGGGACTGCAGAGGATTTGCTGGTAGTTGTTTTCTAGCTCTATTTGCTGGTAGGACTGAAAATGTAACGTGACTTAGTGTGCGTGGTAAAGCAGTACTGTTTTGTGGGAACCTGAGCAACCTGAGTGTCTTTGGGAGATCCTGAGATTTGGAACTGCTTCAGGGTAAAATTACTCTAATTGCTTAGCGTTTCCGAGACTAGCCAATTACTAATCATTGCTAAACAGTGTCAGATGCACCAAAAACCCTCCAGGCTACAGAAGTTAAAAAGGCTTCTTTACATTTCTTGCATGCACAGACAAAGGATTGGATAAAGTGGTTCTGAGGCAGATTTGCTGTGTTTCTGATTGAAAGTGTTGCAGTTCCCTATCTGTCACTTTGACTTTGCTGCTGCCTGTCCTCGAAGCATCACTCTCAGATCATCCAGTACTGCTTTTTTGGGTGGACTCTTTCTAGCAACGCTTTCCACCCTAGGCTTTCAGATGGAGTCTTCTGGTGTCCATTGCAGTCATCTCTGTGAGGATAACCCTGCAGCTCTTGCACTGGGGCAATGATTTAGTTAGGCAGGGACAAACCTATCCTGATAAAGCACTACTCTTTATTCCAGACAAGCCTCTGTAGGAGGAAAATATCTTGGAACCGATAATCAGTTCACAAGTATATTTAGGCTGCCAAACTGCCCAGTGTCAGTGGAGATGAAGATGGCAGACTTAATCTTTGCTGCAGGTCTGTTTGGGACTTGTGTTTTTCATTTTTTAATTCAGACATAAGAGAATCACCTCCCAAGTCCTGTTATTATCTCAGCTCCCTTGAATCAATTCAAACATGAAGCTTCCCCCTGCTAAGGGGGGAGAAGGACATAAATTCCAGGAGGCTGGCTCCCTGCTTCTGGCAGTATGTGGGATTAACGTTACTTCTCACTGACATTAATTACCAGTGAGTTAGGAACACAGACAGCTGTGCACCGACCATGATAGATAATGTATTTCTAAAGTGAATACAATAATTCTTGACTCTTCCATAACAGAGAGCATATTAGCTGTGCTGGAAGTCCCTTGTCATTTTTAGCCAGCAGGTATATCAGTGAATGACAGGAGCAAATGTACTTATTGAAAATTCAGCTAGTTTTTTATTAAATAATTCTGGCAAAGCCTAGCTGCCACTGCATCACAAATAGGCTTGTGTTGGATCCAAGTTTAACACATTTGTAGTTCTGAGCTTGCTATGTTCTGCAATTGTGAGGAGTGCTATATACTGCCCTCCTCGCAGTACTCATGTCAGACTTGTGCTTGGATCCCCCACAACCTCCCCCACAACCTCTCTTGGCAGTTGCAGCTCTGTTCCCTCAGCTCTGCCCACAAAGGCAGAGTTGGTGCTTATCCCCTTGGCAATAGATGGGTGCAAGTAAGAGATGGTAGAGAGCATGGCAATGCCTGCAAAGTGAAGGCGCTGCCATTGGAGGCATATACAAGCATAGAGGGTTAACTGCAAATGCCAGTGCTTCAGGGCAGGTTTACATAAAACATCTGCTAAGAAGATGATGCTGGAATTTTCTCCTAAAAATTGTGGCAGCTGTGGTGTAAGATGACTGGATGTTCAGGGTAGGACTCCTCTCACCGAGTCCTTGCAGGGGTCCTGGTCTCCAGTTCCTGCTTGAGAAAGCTGGAGGTCTCCCAAGATCTTTCCTGCAACCATGTGCAGATATCTTGAATACCATAGGAAGGCTCAGCCAGCACTGGATTCCCATGTGTTGACACTTGAATGTTGCCCACAGCTTGATCCAAGCATGTGGAAAAAATTGCTGAAGCTGGAAGCAGAGAGCAGTCGGTGCCACAGACTAGCTGAGGTAACACAATCACTTTCTAAAAAGACTCAGGTTAAAATTGCTACTTGCTAATAGACCTGTGTTAAATCCTCTGTCTAGATGAGGCTGCCGGGGTCTGAAATCTGCTCCCAGGCTACACGCATTAGACTTTTATCAAAACAAATCGCCCTTCTGCTCGTCTCTAGTTCTTATTTCACGGTGTGGCTTATTTCTGGCGCCTTCATTGGTGATGTGTTTCTCATTTTGGATGTCTATGGCAGACATTCAGCTACTGAGCCTCTACCCACCTTCTCACATTGTGGAAGCTTTGTGGGTCCCTGATGCTCGCAGTGATGTTGTGTCACCAGCAGGCTGGTTACTGGGGGGCTCTGCAGGTGTCTAAAGCCATGTTCAGCACCTCAGTGACAGCAAGGCCGCAGGGCCAGGCCTGCTGTTTGCTGTCAGCCTGTTGCTGACCTAGCGTAGGTTCTCTGACTTGGATGCTGGAGTTTGTTGTGCAGTCACGTTGGTTGCAGTTTCTGTGTTGGCATCTTCATGCTGAATGTAACCCAGATCAATGCAGAGCTGGGGTTTCCTAATGAAGCCCAGTTCTTCCCAGGAGGCCAAGCTCTTTGAATACTCTTTTCAATTTAGCTTCCATGAAAACGTGGGGATTGCTCTGAGGTTGCCAACCACATTGCATGACTGAGACCATCTGTAGCATTAGTGGAGATATGGCTTTATCCTTAAATTCATACAGAAAACATTCACAGAAGCCATCAACTTTCAGAAGAGCTGGACAAAACCCTGCCTTAGAACAGTAAATCAAGGTGCTGAGTGCCAGGCCCTTCTGCGTATCTTAAAAAAGCAATAGGTAGTCTTTAAGCAGAAATGACTTTTTGGTGTTAGCCAGGGTGAGCTTTCCTGTCCAAGAGTCTCACAGACTTCTGGCTGTGAGGGAGTGGGATCAGGGAGGCACTGGCACCATCTGTGCAGCAGCAGCCAACCCCAGCCACCACCAGCCCAGCTCTGTGTTCCCCAGAGAAATCTACCATTCATGCCCTTCTTGGCATCATCTCAGGAAGAATGCTGGATTTTAAAATTTGGGCAGATCACAGCTGAGGAAAATACATGTTCCTCTGAAAAGGCCAAATATTAACATGAATCGCAGTTATGACTAAATCTGGGCGTCAACTCCCATGTAAGCAAGGCACATACCTGCTACAGCTGATGAGAGGAAAAAACAGAATGAGTAGATTTGTTTGTCCACCAGGGTTTGACAAATTATTTTTGGTAATGACGTTCAGGAAGACCCCTAGGAAGCCTTTAAAAGATTATTTCAAATTTTAGCAGCTATCTAGAAAGTGAGGAGATCAAGGTTGTTACTTGAACAGTATTTGCAGCTACTATATTTGTGATATGGGAAATGTGTCAGTTTTATACATCTGCCTGGAATCCTGTTTATAGCAGTGACAACACTTTTTCAAGCTGAGAAATTCTTGAAATTCATATACATCAGAAAGATTAGGTTTTAGTTCTGACTGCTCCCTGATATCATTCTGTCTCAGTTGAAAGTTGTCTCTAAATCAGATGCTGCTTCAGCTGCCTTCCAATGTGAAGGATTATCAAATTGTACGTCCTTAGATTTCGTGCTGCACTAATAATGTTGCTGTGCAAAAGCCTAGCAGAACTTATGGTGAAAGTTGTATTTCCTTATTATTTAGTCCTTTAAACCAAATGGCTTCATTTGAAACCTGTTCTACCAGGCAACAGTACAATCTGATCATAAATTAAATTAGTCACCTACAGCATCAGCGTAAATTTGCCTACTATGCACCATGGATCAAGTGCTCTGAAATATCACCTCTGAGAATGAATGAGCTGAAGTCTCTCTGCCAAATTCATTCAGGGCACAGCGTCACATGAGGTTACTCTCATTTCTAATGTAGCAGTGAATTTGGCCCAAACCAAAATCCCTATAAATCGGAAGGAACAGGAAGGACAGATGATGTATCTTAAAGGATATACTCCTGTGAACACTGTAGTGCGCTCTCCTGCCATTTTATCCCAAGGAAGCAGATGGTTTCTCACTCATCCAGCTATGGTGAAAGCATAATGGGTGAAAATAAAAGCAGAGGGCTGGATTCTTCTCCTGATTAGTCTGCATGTGGTTCCACGAACGTAGTGGGAATACAGAAACTTGAAACTCAGCTTACAAGAGGATTTGCCTAGTATTCACCCTGAGTGAGGGAATATGTTTGTGTGTCCTTAAAAAGAGATGAGAACTTCCCTACTCCTGCCATGTTCTCACCACTCCAGCAGGCTGCTGGCTGTGGAGAGCGGTGCAGGAAGCTGCAATTTGCTGTTCTTCTTCCTTACCACAAGTAGGCATAAGGCTCAGTAGCTCAGATTTTAATTAACAAGGGATTTAATTGGCTTTCTTCAAATATATGCCTGGATTCCAGCATCTGTGGACATCCAATTTGTACAAAGATGTTTGGGGGAAAGAAGAAAGTCTGCTTAGTCAAAGAATCAGCCAGCAAAGAGGGTTATTTTTCCTCATCTCTTTAACCTTTGTGAAGAAATATGTAGCGTGTCTGTTATTATGTGGTGACCAATAGCTCAATGCCAACCAGTGCTGAAGTGACTCATTTAACTTGTATAGGATCTGGGGGGAAAAAGGGTCTGTGAAAGTTTTGCTAAATGCTTTTTCTGAGGAAATACTTTTTTTTTTTCCACTGTGGCCTTCTTGTTCCTCTTCCATGAGAGAGGAAGTCAACTAGTTAATAATGTAATGATTCAAGTAAACTGCTGCTCAGCGCTCTTGTTTTCCTGTTTTTTCCCCAAGCTAATCTGATGAATTTGTTCATATCAAAGTGGTATGCATTATTCATGTCATCTTATGTCACATCATGCATAATGGGATATGACAACTCAAGGTAATGCATCAATTAGAGAAAGGCAGGAACAGAGATTTGTTGATGAAAGATGGAATGTGTATGCAGCTTTCGGCATGGTTGCTTGGTTGTGTGGTGACAAAAAGGCTATTTTAAAACTTTGGAGCTGAATTCAGAGATCATGTGCTGTGATTCAGACTTTTTTTTTTGTCCTCTGTAAGTATGCTAACTGACATCAACTAAAACTCAAGCGCTTACATGACTTAAAACCTTTTGATTATCCAATCTGTGCTTAGTTTGAGTGCACTGGGTCACATGCAGGTATAGGGAGCAAGGTGGGGGCTAAAAGCTAGTGAGGGGTTGTGATTCATGGTACTGTCTGCAATTCAGTGCAGTGATGAAATGGGAGTTTACATGAATCTTCATGCTTCTGTTGATCCCAGAGGGATCTGACTGTTCTGAGCTGTGAGTGACAGTTTGTGATTTAGTGGCTGGGTTTCATCCTTTTATTAGTCAGTAGTAGTGAACAAAATGTTAAATCAATAGGTTATTGCTTCCAGCAGGTCAAAGGTTTTTGTATGGCTTTTGTGTGTTAATAATATACGTGGCCTTTGATTAAGAGTGAAGCATGAGCCTTCCTTTGGAAGAGAAGTATGAATTTGTATGGATTAGGCATCAAGACAAAATGCGTCAATCTGCAGGAATGAGGGGTGTCAGGGAAGAAAAGCTGAGTTCTGGCTGAGACCTGGAGGAATAGGGGCAGAGAAAACAAAGGGAGCAAGTGCTCAGATGATGTGGAAGCACCAAGGGCTCTTCCACCTGCATCTGCAAGCACAATGGAGTGCTCCCTGGAAACAGCATCCACCCTACTCTCCTCTGGCCTTGTGGGAATTAATGTCACTTTCAAAGAAACTTGGGAGCCCTACAGGGCATGAATGCAAGGACTCTTGCTCCATCCACATGTTCCTTTAAGCCCCACTGGCACTTGGAGCGTTTGCTGATGAGACAGCTGTCACAACAGGGCACTACACATTGTCACTCTGACACACAGCATCAAGATATTAAATGTGTGTGATTAGAGCAAGAGTCCTTGCTTTCATGTCCCCATGAAGTATGTCCAAATGGCTATCCTTAAGGCATCTATCCAGCCTGAGCAGGGTCGACTGTACCTATATTCCTGCAAGCAGAAGTTTCACTATCCCCTTCCTGAGGAACCACTAGTGTGGAGATTCTACAGGATTCCTAACAGTTATAGTTGTAACTGCTCAGAAAAATCTTTATCTAATCTTGCATTATTTCAACTACAGGGAACAGGCTATTGGAAAGGATGTATAATTACTGGAGGATAGATCCAGGAAATACAATTACCAAGACAAATTGCAAATATGGTCTGAAACTAGAGGATGCAGTTTAGGAGGTGCCAGATGTGACACCAGGGCAGCAGTGACCAGGCTGGTGAGAAGCTGGTGAGGCAGCAGAGGCAGAGAAGGACCAGGGGAGCAGTGGGTGATAACTACTGGGGAGCCTGGGTGCCTCACTGCTCTGGAACGGGCAGATGCTGTGCTCTGTGGATAAATGGAGAAGTAGCCTGGAAGATAGCACACATGCTCCAGATTCGTATATTGTGCTTCAGGAGAGTGGCCAGAAAACTGGAAGGGGACTGGAAGAGAGCAATGTGAAGTAGTTGGTGAATAGCAAGCATGACTGTTAGGGGAAGCTGAGCAAACTGGGCTTAATTAGCATCAGGAACTGCAAATTGCTGGGAGGTGTGGCGCAATACTGCTGCTTTGCAGAGGAGAATATTCTGCCAATTTGTGGTGATCTTGCGGCTTATACATTCACAGTATAAAACACAAGTTTAAGAAACAGTAAGCAGTTGCAAAAAGCATCTTTTAAGATCTATTTATTTATTTAAATGTAATAGATGATTGCTCTGCAGGACTAAGTCTAGATAGTGGAGACTTTCTGCTGGATGTCAAATTTCCCCCCTGGGTTTGTTTATAGAGAGATTTCTGTAGCAGAGTGCTTCAGTCCAGAATATTTAAAACAAATAAATCATTTTCATTGAGAATTAAACAGTAGAATATGTGGGCTCGCATGCATGCACGCATGTGCACTGTTTTATGAACAGTTCATCTCTTTTAGGGCTGTATTAGCTTTCATGGAATATCCTCTTGTGTGGCAGGAGTCAGATAAATAAGAAATGATATTGAACTGCAGTGAATGAAATATTCCAGTCCTGGTGTCAAAGATTATATTAGATTCAGAGTGTATTTAAAGATCAGTAGAAAACCTCAGGCATTTGCCAATCAAATGAACTCGAGAGTACTACTGCTCTTCTTTCCTCCTTGGAGGACAGGGACAAGCAAAGGCAGGTGAACTACCAACTCTTTAGGAGAGCTGAACTCATGCTGCCATTCAGAGCTTGGTGTGTGAGGGGGGAGATGGTGCAAAATAACCATTTTCTCAGGGTGTTTGCTGGAGGAAGACAGATACTGAACAGCAATGAAAGAATTGCTCCCAGTCTTCCAGGAGATGAATTATATTTGGGTACTGTGAATCTATTGATTCATAGTTTAACACCAGAATCAGTAAATTCAATTTCATGACACTGCTTATTTTTCTGCCTCTTCTGTTGAATTACAGATACTGTATATGTTGGTAGGTGGACATAGAATCCTTTAGGTTGGAAAAGACCTTTTGGGTCATCAAGTCTAGCCATCACCTTACACTGCAAATCCACCGCTAAGCCATGTCCTTTAGCACCACATCCACATGTCTTTTAAACACCTCCAGGGATGATGACTCCATCACCTCCCTGAACAGCCCATTCCAATGTCTGACCATCCTTTCCATGTAGAAATTTTCTAATTTCCCATCTAAACCTTCTCTGGTGCAACTGTAGGCTGTTGCTTCATGCCCTATCACATCTCACCTGAGGAAAAGAGACCAGCTTGCTCTTCACTGCAGCCTTCTTTCAGGCAGTTGTAGCAAGCAATGAGGTTGCCCCTTGACCTCCTCTTCTCCAGACTAAGCAGTTCCAGTTCTCTCAACCACTCCTTGCGTGTCTTGTTTTCTAGTTTCTGTGCCAGCTTTGTTAGCTCCTCTCTGTACGTGCTTGAGCAAATCAATGTCCCCCTTGCAGTGAGGGGCCCAAGATTCCACACAGCCCTCCGTGTTTTCCAAGAAGGTCGTGCGCTTTGCACCTCTGCAAGTCACTGCACAGTACCAGTTTTTAACTAAGAAGCTCTTTAGGCATCTCATTGTGAAGCATATTCTCTACCTCTCAGATGCTTTCTGGCTGTTTCTATGGCTCTTTCATGTTCAATTCTTTAAAAATTGTGGACTTCTCGATAGGTGTGCAGCATTCCAATAGCAGCTTCACGACTGTGATGTAGGAGCTAAAAGCAAATGTGCTCCTGGGCTTCTTTTTGAAATTTTCTTTCCAACTTGTGACAGAAACTTAATGCAGTTCGTGCAGTGCAAGGCTGTTAGTACTTTGCAAGCTTCTTCCTTGGTGTCCAGATACAGCCTCCAACTGTCTGTCTCAGAGGGAGTGCACAGTGCCAAGCAGATCTGCCCGGTGGGTGGTGCTAATGATTTCAGTGCGGTCGTGTTCTTGCACATGATTTGAATAAGAAAAAAAGTGAGAGGGGGGGAGAAAAGGGAAAAAAAAAATTCAGTCTTGGCAACAAAGTATTTCTGGAAACTCTGGTAGTTAGAGATTCTCAAGAGTTCTGCCAGGTGCGTGCCATTTAATATTTAAAAAGAGAAAAAAGCCTTTCAAAATACTTTAAGCTGATTGGTATTGCAAAAAAAAAAAAAAGCACTTATACCCAAATATAATTGTAATCTTCTATTAATTTCATGTGGTATTGTCTGAGTAATAAAGTTATTAAATATTGACTGATTCCCTGCTCTCCCACTGCTCTCAGTATATCTACAGAAGGTTTCCCAGAGGAGCTTCTGACAGGCTTTAAACAATCTGCCATGACAGCGTGGAGGAAAAAGTATTGTCTAGCTTGCTAATCTCATAGCTCTTGTGTTTTCAAGAGGGTTTTGCTGAATTTATCAGTGTGCCCTAGTTCCTGTTTCCCTTTGTAACCATTGTGCTTGTTTCAGGTGTTGACAGGGTTTGGAGCTCCATGGTTGGATGGTCTGACTTAAAAGCCCGAAGACATCTTGTTCCCTGGACAGTATTCCTGCAAAGAGGTCCTTATTTCACAGAGTCCATCTATCTATTTGTTTGTTTTTAGTGTTTTTCATTATTTCAGGTAGCTGATATTTTTAATATACTCTTCCTCAACACAAATCTGACCACATTTTCTTTGAGATTTGCCTGCCTGCCTTGGAGGACTTGAATATTTGTCTTTTATTTTGTTTGTGTACCTCTCTCTCCCTTGCATTACCCACCCCTTTCATTGATTCATGACACAGGTGGAGGCCAAGGAACAGTAGAGGACATAAATCACATGAAAAGAATGCAGCAAGTTTATCATGTTCTTTTTTACCTGTCCCCTGTCTAATATCTTCATATAAATTCAGATGTTAAACTGTGTCATTGCAAGTGGAAATGTGTGCTCTGAAAAAGGCTGCAGAGCATCTTAGTGAAAATAATTATCTTCTACACAGTTGTCAATAATTGTGCTTTTATGAGTTCAGTTTTCTTGGAGATATGTTCAGCAGCAGCCCTATTTTCCTACATCTTCCTTAATTCAGCTGATCCCTATTGATCAATCTTATAGGGTTTGATTTTGGGGAGGGAGTGCGTTTTTCTATTCTCTGTTACTTATGACAAAATGCAAAAATTTGATCAAAGTTCTGTAATAAATATACTGTGACTTGCTAGCGTTATTATTTTCTAGTGAAGTGTGCTGGGGTCTTCATAATAGCAAGGCTTAGAACGAGGAATGAACCTAGGGAAAAAAGAGTTCTAAAAATTAAATCAGAGCACTAGATACGTAATTGTGTGGGTTTTTGAAAACCTAGCAGCTTACAGGAAGAGTGAACAATATGCTTTTCATAGTCAGCTGCTCTCCATTCCATCCATGCATTTATTAAATGCATTTTACTTTGTGCCTCATTTGACAGCAGATTTCAGTACATCAGATTAGGCAATTGACTGGATGCAGTGTAAACCTCTGTAGTCCAAAGCAAACATCATTTAAGATCTAAAAAGTCCATTTTACCATTTCCATTAGCCTCTACAAAGTGTTGTGATAAGATCAAGATGCATAAGATATTGTATGTTAAATTATGCATCCAGCTGGCTGATGGTATTGCTGGAGCTGAGGGACTGACAACAGCTTTTCTTAGGGCCAGCCAGAGGTCCTCCTTCTCAAAAAGCTCTCTTCCATTTTTGCTTTCTGAACTTTGCACAATAAGAGGTGTTTTTTTTTTTTTTCTCCTGTTTAGTCTCTCTCCAAGGGCTGGAATTTTTTTGCAGGATGATTTCAATGAAAGCACTAAACTAATTAAGAATAAGAGAAGTAATGGATAGCACTTCCATTACTTCCATTATTCCATGTTTTTTTTTTTTTTTGGTTTTGTTTCTATTCATCTGTGGTATCAAACAAGCTGAGTCTTGAAACCATGGTCAGAAGACGGTAATTAGCTAGGGCACTTGTTTGATAGACTCGAAGGGAAGAAATAAAAGCTATATAAAATCTGGGATTTTGGAAGTGATTGAGAATCTGTAATGAAAACGCGCTTCATCACATCAGCTTTGAGTGGGGATTTGGAAAAAAAATTGGCAATGAAGGAAGAGTATATTAACATGAATTTAGCATGAGTTTTTAAGGCAGACAGAATAGGGAGTTATTTAGGAATGTGATACTGAAAAGGAAGCACAAAAACCTGTCTGAGTGAATCCTGCTAGTCTGGAGTCTGAAGAGTGGAAAGAGGCAGTGCATTGCAGGATATGGCAGAGGAGCATAGAACTACATAAGGAGGATGGATAGGGACTGAGGGCTTGCTCTCAGGTAGTGCAGAACCTGAGAACACGTTGATGGGAACTACCAAGTGCTGGGTACGGTGTAAGCAAACAGAGGAGGATCTTTGCACGATAGCCAGTCAGCCTGGGGAGCCCCTGCCAGGAGTGTCATCAACACAGAAGTTGAATCAAAATCCAATGAGGTTTACAAGGTATGTAGAAATTATTTCTGGCTTAGAAAGCTGCTGGCTTGAAGACATTTGAATGTCAGTTGAGTATGATGGTGGTGTATTTGCTTTCCCAGCCCTATATGTCTATATATCTCTCTCTATATATTTCTTGGCAGCTGCCTAAGTTAGGTGCACTTCTGGCTTGGCACAGTATAACTGTTATGTTTGTAGAATCCTAGAATATCCTGACTTGAAGGGACCCGTAAGGATCATTGAGTTCAGCTCCTGGCTCCAAACAAGACCACCCAAAATCCAAACCCTACATCAGACAGTGTTGTCCAAGCGCTTCTCGATCTCCAGCAGCTTGGTGCAGTGACCACTGCCTTGGGGAGCCTGTTCCAGTGCCTGCCCACTCTCTCTTTTCCTAATATCCAATCTGAACTTTCCTGATGCAGCTTCGTGCCATTCCCATGTTCTTGGAGACTTTGGCACACAGTGAAAATACATGTGCTCAGTGCATCCACTTCATACCAAAAGCAAAACCTTCTTTGTCCTGTGCACACATAGTGAAGTGAATGCTCTCTAGGTTATGTTGCATTAAAGTACTGCTGATATCTGGGACTCTTCCTATCTAGGGATTTGTATGAAAAAGAAAAATTCTGTGGAAGAATAAAGTTATGAGTAAATGGTATTCTCCAAGGGAATGAGAAAGGTGTGGTGGCCTTCCAGATCTGCCTTGTGAAAGGCAGCTGAATTGCACTGAGGGAACTTGGACTGACCATTGCAAAATTATGCAGCAGGCTGAGGTTGCTCGCTTAGCCAGCTGAATAGGTTGGAGTCCTAGTGAATAGGAATAGCCAGAACAGAACAGGCATGTGCTACAGGAACGATGATGACGTGCTAGGGTAGAAATTGTAGTCTCAGGCAGTTTGTGTGCAGTATTCCCTCTGGGTTATTGAGAAAGGCAAGCATTCTTTCTTCCTCTTTTTGGACTACACAGCCCTAATCTTTTTTCTTTTCCCTCAAAATTGGCTCATTTCAGCCTACGTTGTGGCTTTGACTAAGTGGTCTCCTTGCCTCTGTGCTAAATGCAACTCCCTTTGAAACTTATCAGAGTTCTGTATTTTCTGCTTTGCTGCTTCCGCACATGAAAATCCCTCTAACGCAATGAAGTCCATCACTGCCGCAGATTCCCTCACGTCCTGCCTGGCTCCACAGCCCTGCAGCACAGCTTTTCGTTTGTTTACTGCCCACTGGCACCTGGAAAACAATTATCTGTTTCTGTCCTCCGAGTGCCTACAAACCCCATGCTTTCCTGCCTCCCACGGTTGACTGCTTTTAAAAAGAGTGCTGTACCCATCAACAGGTGTCAGCAGCATCTGCTATCAACATGGCATCACCCTCACAAGCCGAGCAGCATCCTGCCAAGGAGCTGGCACACGTCGCTATGCGTACTCCCCATCTGCATGCAGATTCACTTAGCACCTCTTGCCCCAGTGGAACTGGCACGTGTCTCAGTGTGGGCCCAAAGCCACCCAAGCATATGGGCTCTGGCTGCTCCGAGTGTGTACAGCAGTGGCAGTGCTTTTGTAAAACAGGAATGGGATTCCCACACAAGAAAAGGTAGGGCAACCTTTAGGCCTGGGGCTCTCTTCTGAAATTCCTGTGGGTTGAGTTATACTCTGATCTGTGTTTCTGTGACTCCTTTTCGGTATTATTCAGTGCTGTGACAGAGGTCTACATAGGCTCTTTTTCTCATTTCTGCAGGAAGTCTTACCTTCAAAACTGGTATTTGTATTTGGTTATCTTCTTTCAAATGAAAATATAAAACCTGGTTGCTAATAACATGCATACAGAGGAGTCTGTTTCCTGTAGGCAATATGCTGTAGTGAGGATTTGATGATGCATCCTTCCTCCTTATGTTTCCTCTATGTCTCTTTATTGCTGTGCCTTATCTCCCTTTAGGCTATTGTAATTGCAAAAGGCTACAGAGTCATCTGCTTTAGCCCTTGTTCTCTGCAAATCCTAGCAACTTCTGCCCATCACTCTCCCCTTGCCTGTGGGTTTCTACATGAATCCTTCTTTGTCCCTAGATCCCCAACTTGGTTTAAAAGCAGAAGTTCTTGAACGTAGTATTGAGAAGGATTGCAGTGTGAGTTTGGCTAGACTCAGGATGCTCTTAGGATGCCCCTGATCTACCCCTTGTGTGGGCCATTCCAGTCCTGTCTGAAATATCCCATTTGTCACCTGATGCAGAAAAGAAATGATTCTTCTGAAGGTAAAGCCCATGGACCTGAACCACAAAGCACTTGAACAACAAAAATCCCAAGCACACAGAAGGAGACTACAAATGATGTCCTCTTCGTATGACAACCTTACCTCTTCCCAGCCTTTACTGATTTATTCTTTGGCTTCTGAGTATGTCCAGACATCAGTCTGGCCCATAGCATCAGCCATTTAAATGGCAGTAAAGTTTTCTCTGAAAATATTCCCCTTGTCACAAAGACATTGGAAAACATGCCCTGAATGATTTATCCTTTGCTTATTCATATTTGGATGCTCAGCAAGAATCCGTTCCCTTGGAACGATTGCACACACAATATCTGTGGCTCAGAGCCAGCCCTCAGGAATGTTTTGCTCCTTGCCGAACTGTTACGTTAAAGGCAATAACCAGCAGTGCTGCCCCTTGTCAGCCCTGCTGGAAGGGAGCTTGTCCTGTTGGATGCTGCAGTAATCCCTCCTGGGTTTCTGTAGGTAAGTGCGTGGCATACCTCAATGATCGGATCTCCCCCAGAAACCTTTCAGTTTTGTCTGTTGTCAAAACTGTTGTATATTGATCAGCTCTGTGCTAAATTTAGTAAAAGAAATTGACAACCAAAAATAGGTGGGCTGCAGTAGTATTTCTGTCTGATTGTCTTTCCGTTGGATTTAGTATTCCAGGAATCTGAGTTTAGTGGTTTTGCTGCTTTGCAGCACAGAGAAAAAACTTTTATGGGATAATATTGATTCAGTTGGGACCAGCAGAGCTTGCAAGGTGCGTGAGTCTTCAGGCTGTGTTTGCAAGGAATGGCCTGAGCACTTTTGTTGCCCAGGCAATTTCAAATCAGGTGGCTGGATTTCTGT
Organism: Penelope pileata; assembly: GCA_013396635.1. Classification (NCBI taxonomy): domain Eukaryota; kingdom Metazoa; phylum Chordata; class Aves; order Galliformes; family Cracidae; genus Penelope; species Penelope pileata. The sequence continues at coordinate 248,947 of WBMW01005039.1, read as the reverse complement.
GTTGACCTTTAAAATTGTACTTGTATTAAATATCCATCTGGGTTCTAGTAACATGGCAAATCTGAAGGGCTCTAATGGACTTTTAAAATACATGCGATTCAAAGCAAAGCGTTGCCTTCCCCCCTCTGCTATTTGTAATATGTTTTGCATGCTCAGTAAATGTACCCTTAAGAGATTAGCTGAAGGCCTTATTTTTCCCATGGGAGTTTGTGAAGGATTTAAATGGAAGCATTAGTCTGCATTGCAAAAAATAACCAGTTGATCAAACTGAACAAAAATGACCGTACTTATCCTGAATGATTCACCACTGCTAGTATAAGCATTCAATGTGCTAGGTGGAGCTAGTATGACATTTTTAAAGCAGCAATAGAAAAACCCAGTCCCTGTGTGAAAGGACAATGTGTGTATATATTTTAGATCATTCACTACTAAAATTAATGATAGGTTTCACCCCACCTGCCAAAGCTTCTTAGTCATTTTCCTCCCAGCCCTGCTTCAGATGAAACCTTTTTATTGCTGCTGGGTTAACACGTTCGGGCTGAGCAATCACAACGCACCAGTGAGTGTCCTGCACAGGGACTGGGAGCCAGAGCCTGCTTCTCTGGTCAGCTGGAAAATGCTGGATTGCCTCCCTGGCCTGCGGCTGGAGCAGCAGCTGTGGCATCCCTGAAGCTCGGAGCAGCGCGTGAACGGCAGAGATGGGGACGCGATGTGCCATGCAAATATGATGACCAGTGGGCTCCTGTGCTGTGTTTACCCCCTCTCGCTCTGCTGGCCAGTTGCTAGGAGAGCATGAGCAGGAAGGAGAGGACAGTGGGACCTTCTGATGCATCACAGGTGCAGAAGGGCACAGCATCCTGCTGCCTGGGCTCCAGGAGGGTCCCTGGGGCATGGTTCTCCCAGGGGAAAAAGGAGAGTGTGCAGAGCTGCCCCCAGCCAGCACGAGGCTGAGGCCAAGGATGCAGAGCCATTTCAGAGCAACGTTTTGACAGCTGTTGTATGAGAAACTGTCTCCCCAGCCCCAGGAGGTGCTATGGCTTGTGGTTTGTCAGCTGTGATATCTTGCTCCTCTCCTGCTTTCTCCCTTAGGGTTTTGGACCTTGGTGATGAATCCAGGTTTAAGTAACAGAATCCTTTCTGCTCTCACTCCACCAGGTGCTGCCTGGAGCATAAACAGGCTGGTACTGCATCTGGGAAGCAGTGGGGCACCCCCAGCATTCAGATTTTTTGGTTAGCTTTGGGTGAAGAAAGGGCCCATTGCTTCCACAGGCATCAAATGGTTTTCTGCTGTTGATACTGGTTTGGTTATTCTTCCAGCTGGCACTTGTGTTTGGGGCAGGACTGGGACCTTCATCTGGGAAGGAAACTTGTCCCTGTGGTGATTGTGCATTTGGCACCAGCTGCAATGTTGCTTCAGGAGCTGCATCCCCAACATCTCTGCAGCATTTGTATCTCCCAGAAGACCACAGACCAAAGGTCTAGGCAGACCTTTGTTATGGAATCAGCAATGTTGCAGGCAGCCAGCAAAGCGGTCTGCATGGCATCCATGTTTTCCAGATCACTTCTTAGATGCATGTGGAATTGTTAGGATTCTTCTATAAAACTGGTTATGAGCTTCAATGATAAGCCCAAAGTAATTCATCATGCTGGCACCAGAGCCAGGAGCAGAACCTGTGCTCCCCAGCTTCCCACTAGCAATACGCATTACTTTCCTGTTTGCTCAGTGGGAGAGACAAGGGCCCTGGAGCAGGAAAGTCAAGAGATCTAAAAGTAGCAGTTCTTCCTACGACTTATCAACCATTCACAGCACATATGGCCAGAAAGGAAGTTTAAATAATTTAGTCTCGCTCCTTTTATAATGCAGCTCAATTTAACCTAGTTATCCCTACAGTAAAGCTATTACCTTTGCTTTGCTTACCTTCCTAAAATACTCAGAGCTGCAGTCTGCCTGCACCAAGAAATGGAGGATCTGCTGCTTGCAGTTTGGAGCTTGTGCCAACATTTAAACATTCTTGCTGCACCTAACTCTTATGAGAGCTCATCTTTCAATTCTCAGGTGTTCAGTCTTGCTACATTTTGCTACTGTCTGGCCTGTAAATAGACCAGGTCACAAGGGTGATTTTTTTTGTCATGGAAATATGGTGTTTGAGAGGGCATTTTGGTCACTGATGCCCCTAGCTTTTTATTTTTTGTAGGGACATGGGGTAAACTCCCATTCTGATCCACATACATTTCCTTGGGTAAGTAATACAGGCTGGCCCTCAGATGTTTCAGAGTGAGATGCTCCAAAATGGAGAAGCAGTTTGGATGCTAATGCCTTTTCTGAAAGGCGTTTTCCCAATGTAAATTTGCTAGCGTAGATGAACTTCAGTTTTGTCAGCTTACCATGCAAATATATGTGCAAGGGTTCAAAACTTCATGTTCTTTAACTCTGTTTTTGTTAGCTTTTCTGAGAATTGGGTTTCTAGAATTCAGTGCACTAAAGCTCTGCACCATTACTCCTGACTCCTCCCTGTTAACCCCTTGTGGCACCTGAGCCCATCCCCAAGCTTTTCTTCTGCTCCCTGTGATCTTCTTGCTACCAAGCCAGTGGTTTCTGAATTGTAGGGATCCATAAGGTTATGGCAAGTGCTCAGTAGCTGGTTATTGGTGGGGATGATGAGAAAAGCTGAGGACTGCTCTTTGGTACAAAATGTTTGGGAGCAGCTCTGTTGGCTACCTGGGGAGGAAGGAGTGCAGGGAACTCAGGAGTGAAAAGATTGGTGTATTCCAGAGTCTCCTTAATTTATTTGTAGCCGTGAGCTTGTAGGGAGTGCAGGATTGGGCTTTATTCTTTGCAGTTCCTGGGCACACGTGAAGCATCCTGCTAAGAGAAGTGTGGCTTTATGGTGTTGTCTCACCATTTGGCAAGGATTTTCCTACAGCTCTTGGTCTGTGCAGGATCTAATCACTGAACTGAGTACAGTTCGTATCTCATATTTTCAAAGTGGATGCAGTGCTCAGGAGGGACGATCTTACTGTCTGCTCCTCACAGTGCATATCCTGGTTCCTTCCAGTGCTGCTGTCACTATTGCCACGTGCAGGACTTCAGGCACTTGCCCATGGCAGCATAGGTGCTGGCCCTGCCCAGTCACTTCACTGCGCAAAGTGCATGAGCACAGAATTTCATCACCCAGTCATCCTCCAGCAGCCTGAAATGACTGTATTGAAATTGATTTTCAGTACAGAAGCACTTTTTCTCCCATTTCTAAGAATTTTCTTACAGAACACCTGAAGGATGTGCTGACAGTAGTTGTATGAATTGATTGCTCACAAGAGCAAACCTGTAAACAAAACAGTTCACACACCACTTGGTAACGCCAGATTCTGTAAGAAATAGACAAACTTTCTTTAGAAGATGGATTAGCTTTCATGTGCTATACAAGTGTGATGGGAGGCTAATTATAAAGGGAGATCAGATGTTGAGCATTAGGAGTAGGATATGTTGGTTTTGTGGCATGAAGAATGTTGTTTGGGGCCAGCATTCCAGGAGTTCTGAGCAGCAATGGCTGGGCTGATTTGCAGGACCCATACAAGTGAGTTGCTGGGTACAACCTCATCCTGCCAAGCCCTCATCTGCCTCTCACCTCTACCTATTTTTTTTTTTTTTTTTTTTCCTCTCCCCTAAGCTAACTGTTTAGTGTTGTCATTTCTTATGTAGTACCACCAAGGTTAATGTGCTGCTGATGCTCTTGAACTGTCTCCTGCAGAGCTTGCTTGTTTTGGATGCTAGTTGTACCCTACATCATAGACACATCCATAACCCGAGAGGCTTGAGTTTCAGAAAGTTTGCATTGTTATCTATAGGGTATCAGGTAGGAATATAGATAAAATGTGTTATCTTGTTATCTGCAAGATTTGGATAGCTGTATTTAGGTTTCTGACTTCTTTTTCTTGAAACCCTTCTTACTGTGGCTGTGCTTTGGGTTTACATTTATTTTTATCCCTTTGAAAAAGCAACAGCAACCCTTCTTACTGTTCTCCTTTCTGTGAAGAGCTGTGTGATCTAAGTGGAATATATATTTTTGGTGGAATACACAGCTTAGTACAACTGTGATGTAAATGTCAGGTCTTACAGTTGTTTGTAGATGTCTTTTAACGATTCAGCTTTATATACAACGTTTCACAGCATGACATCTTCCCTACATTCATTTTTAAGGAAAAAAGTTTCTTATTGCCCTGAATCAAAGAGAGAATGAACTCACTGTAGCTAAGTGTGGCCCATTTCTCACACGTGCATGATTCTACACCTCTTGTAGGATGTGACCCTACGACTCTAGATTCTTCACACCAGATTGCTCCATCGCACACTGTGGAATAACACAAATGAACATTTGATCTTGTTAATTCAATAGGTGATCTTTTCCACTGAATTTCATTTTGATTGATCTATTGGTTCTTGCACTTAGAAATATCCTACTACATACAGGCATTATTTTATTTCTATTCGATATGCTGCAGGGGACTGCTGCACTTTGGGACAGATACCTGTGGTGATGTGCTGGTAGTCACTGAGTTTGAATACTGATCAGATGTAGTTCATGAAACATCATACTTGAGAAACCCCTAGCTATGATCTGTGGAACAAACTTGAACTTTGATACAGAGGGGAAAATCCTTAAGAGTATAAAGCCTTAAGTGTCTCTGCCAGCATTTTGATTACTACTTGTACACGTTTTGTAGGTCTGGTGTCAAAGACTTGCTTCTCTTTAAGACACTTGTGATTAATAAAGAAAAATTTGAACTAATTCCCCATGGTATTCTTGCACTGAGCTGTGTGGCCTGGAAGCAGTGATATTTGTGCTGAATTTCTCATCAAATGATTGTGTTTTAATAGACCTCCAGTACTAGCACTACCGGAAAGCAGATATTTATTATGCTGTGCTGTGTATTTGCATCAGGTAACGTTTCACTGATTCTGTGCCAAAGGTATGAAGTCTACTCCTTTTCTATCAGGCAGTTTTTCAGAAAAGCCTGGAGTTGAACTGTGCTTAACTTAGAGCTTCTTCACCATAGCAATTTGTCTTGTCATTGCTAAGATTAAAACGTCCATGCTGCTAATAGTTTCTCATGGTAATGAAGGAAGGTAGCAGTCAAGTTAATTTGGTAGCTCCAGTGGGCTTGGAGAATCAAAGGCGTTAATGTGACCTTGTGTGACTCAGAGCAGTGTAGCCACGTACGGGGCTTCAGCTGCCTCCATCCTGCTCAGAAAAGCATACAGTAAATGACAACGACCACTGCTGAGAAAGAAGTAGACATCTTCAGTAGGGCAAATTCCCTGCGCAACAGATGTGGAAAGGATGCTGTTTTGGGGAGTGGGGGAGGGAAACGCTTGTTGTGGGTTGGAGTTGCTGTCTCGTTGGATATACTGAAGGAAACAACAGAAGGCACACAGGAGAGGGTATCAGGAGAAGCAAAGAGAATGTGAAGCTTTCAGCTTGTGCACAGCCTGGTGCTGTGCTGTGGATGTTGTGGTCAGTCTGAGACCTGCTGAGCTCATCACAGCTTCAGCCTGAGCATCGCAATAGTCTGTCCCAGCTCAGGGCTCAGAGAAGGGTTATGGAAGGGAGATCCGCTCTGCTCTACATGGCATCAGGGCGCAAAGCTGCACCTCCTGGTGCCGCAGTGCTCTGCGGGAGCAGCGCTGGCCCTGGCCCTCCTGCCAAGCCCAGAAGAAGGGCACCAGGCACTGAGATGTGCCAGGCTCTCCTCACTGGGTGAAGTGCAGGTAGGGACAGTGGTTGCATGTATATGTGTGGGGGGTGTGGTGTGGTGACAGCTGGCTGCCCTGCGTCTGGCTGGGACAGGGAGCAACATCCCCGCATGGTGACTGGCTCAGCTGGATCCTGGGACACTGCTGGGGGTGACCGAGGCCTCATTTCTGGATGTGGTGTGGGAGCTCTTGGATCAGTTGTCCCCTCCCCTCCTGGCCGCGGGGCTCTGTCCCTGCCCTGACCCCACACAGCTCCTGGGCTCTGGGTGAGGCACTGGGCAGGAGCTGTGGGCGCTTGCATCCCCCCAGGCTCATGTGAGCAATGTGCCTTTAAGACTAGCAGGAGAGCAATAGTATCCCCCTCCCTCCTGTTAATTGTAGCATGTTTTTCAGCCATGCTTTCCAGTCACATTCGCAGCTTGTGAGAGAGAGAGAGAGGGAGCAGCTCCGAAGCTCACCGGCTGAGTGTTGCCTGTGCTGGCCGGACAGCGCACGCCCACCCACAGCTGATGGGCAGCACCCGGGGTGTGTGCTGGGGGCAGGAGCCCCCTGTACCCCAGTGCCAGTGACACTGCCGGGCTCATGCATCACTCGTGTCCCTCACCTCCAGCGTACTGCCCCGCTGGGCCCGCGGGAGCTCTGAGCAGCGTTGTGCTGGTGTCGGGGGACCTGCAATGGGGGATGCTGAGTGGTGCTTGGCAAGGGATGCTACGGGCTGCTGTGGGATTGCCTGGCTCCCAAAGTGACTGCAACTAACTCGAGGTTGGGACTGCCGCTCGGAGGATGCCCTGTGTGTCCTCATTTGCTTCCCTCTGGCCTCGCTGCGGAGTATTTGGAGTTCTTCGTTTACCCCTGCTGATGGAGGACAGAGTCGCAGGCCTCCAGAGGGTTAAGAGCATCTGTCTTTATGCCAAGTGTTCAAGCAGGAAATAATCTGCAGAGATACATGTGCAGCAATTCAACTGCTGCTGCTCTCCCAGGCTGCCGCTGCTGCAGCTCAGGGTGTGCAAGGAGCCGTGCCGCCCGCGGACGATGCTTCCTTGGTGCGTCTGAAGCGCAGGGCACGGCAGCAGAGCCCCTGCTCCTGGGGCTGGGGTAAATGTCTCCATCCACGAGGAATTATGCTGACCTGCAGGCTCTGCTGGCTCGGTGAGGTAGGTGCTGCTCCTTGTGCAATGTGCTGTGATATTTGTCTGTGGGATACGGTCCTCTCCTCATCCTGGGCAATGCTATCAAAAATCATTTCGGTGGGAACAGGTTTAATTTGCAGCCTGAAGCTAGACAGAAATACATGTCTGTTGTGTGTGCAGCAGGAAGGGGAGTGCAGGGTATCTTCAGGGATATGTTTCATGCCTGGCAATGAAGTTGTTGCACTTAATTGGAACAAACTTGCTTTGGTCTGTGAAATGCACCTGGGAGCTCTTGCTTCTTCCTGACGTGACCTTTCGCAGGGGCTGGCTGCAGTGTGCAGGGTGATGCTGTGCTTCAGAAGCGGGGACACAGTGCGCTCTACAGGTCCCTGCGTTCTGCTCCCGCGGACCTGGGGAGGACAGAGGACACCCACATGGGGACAAAGTGCTGCTGGCACGGAGGTGCTGCTTTTTGGAGGAATGAAACTGCACCAAGAGGGAGAAGAGAAAAGAGATGCCCCTCAGGGAGGGAGAGGGGATTTTAAGGGCTGATCTTGGTACTTGGAAGCAGAGAGAGAAATTTATTTTAGGAGCTGTCTGTGTATAAGTGATTTGTGCTTGGCTTTCCCAGCTCTGTGGAGAGGAGCTCTGACCATCTCTGCTAACTGCTTTACCACCTGCAGCCTTTAGCTGAGGTTATTTTTTATTATTGTTATTTTTGCACCAATTCCTGGGGGAGGAAAAACTGCTAATGCCGTCCAATTTCAGCATCAGGTTTCCTTAGGATGCTGCCTTCTTGAGAAGCCTCTATCGAGATCAGCAGCAGCCCAGGCTGTGCCGTTCTCACCAGCAGACCACAAAATTTTCGGCTTGCCTTGAGACCTCCAGCAGGTGCTTTGCTTTGTGAAGACTGATCCGAAAGGGAAGTTCTCAAATATTTTCCACTGGAAAAGCAGTGTTGGGCACTGGGTACTGATTTGACACCACCTTTCGTGACTAACTTGTGGGTGTTTGTTTGCACGTTGGCTCCTGAGCACAGATCCTGCCACCAAAACCTGAGTGCGTGGAATAGGTCGGCACTGCCTGGCTACGTGCTGGGATCACACTGCAAGAGGCTTCTGCGTGTTTCTGGCATTGCAGATCTATTGAAACAGCGCAGCCAACAGTGCCATTGCTGTGTGACAGCTCCAGGAGTGTTTCTGTGACATTGTAGGAGAACAAATGTGTTATGAGTTACTGCTGTCTTCGGAGGGGAATAAAGCAGGACTGTTGTCATCACTGCAAACCTTGTTAGTCGCCTTTGTCGTCTTCAGTCAGGGCTTCTTGGCTGGAATGTGTCGCTACCTGAACTGGTTGGTCAGAGCATTTGTTGTTGCTTCCTGAACTTCCCAGGGCTGTTGGGCCAGAGCTGACTAAAGCATGGCACATCTCATAGGGAAGGCTAAGAAAATTTCCCCCTTTTTATCAGTAAATTGGGGCCAAAAGCAGGAAAGAACACATTCCCGTGAATCTGTGAAGAGCTCTGTGTTGGAGGTGGAGGAGCAGCAGTGGGTCTGGTGGATTTGCTGCTGCGTGTGACTCAAGAAGCCACAACCCCTGCAGGGATAGGGCTGGTGCCTGGCTGCTCCGCTCTGCCCTGTGGAGGAACGTCCCTTGGTACCCAAGCAGGAGGCAGCGCTGGGGCTGGGCAGCAGTGCTCCATAGCAACACGCACATCTCCCACAAAGGGGTGAAAAATCTCCTGGTTTCACTCAGAGGTGAAAATACGAATGTGTGAACACCCAGTGGAGAATCAGCAGCGTAGCGCTGGTATAAAGTGATCAGAATTGCTCCTCTATAAAAATGCATTTATGAAATATGATGAGCGTTAAATAACCAAATTACCTGTGCAGGAAACACTAGAGAAATTATATGGTAGTCATCCCATTTATAGCTATTTGCAACCAGGCAGAATGGTGATTAGAGCTGGCGGAATTAAAGCTAAACATTTCTCATAAACATGCTTTCAGAATTCAAAACAAATTTGGTGCTTGCTGGACAGCTGCTATTTTGGCTATCTTTGTGCCCCTGTTCCAGCAAGTGCATTTTTCATGAAGTACTTTTGCTACAACAACAAAGTGTTGGAGCCTGTTCATGTAGACTGGATGTGTGAGTGGGAATACGTGCCTCATCGCTGTACTCCCATCCACTGAGGAAACAGGAACACAATGTTTGACCTACTGATCGTTTCTAAACAGCATTTTGGTCACAATTCTGCATTAAACCCCTAATTATGTAGAAGTCAAGAGCTGTTTGCTTGAGTTAATTATGGTAATTTTTAAAATTGTAATTTATTAAATGAGGGGTGATCAACACTGTACGTCACGTGCTGCAGTAGGATATGTTCCTTCGTCCAAGTGTCACAAAAGTGCATGAGCTGGAGAGCAAGGGCAGGGTGCTCAACACGGCCACAGATGGGAGCTGCCAAGCCCATCACCATCGCTCCACTGCAAGGTGGGGCTGAGCTTTGACATTCATCTGGGTCCACTGGTGGCCTGGAGTGAGCAATACTGGGATCCCCATGAGGTTTGCTGCTTCTGATAACAGCCTACTGCAAAGGGAATAAAATGAATCGTTGGGAACTTTCTGCTAGGGGGTGATTTCCCTGGCTTCTGTGCAGAGATAAATGAAGGTCAGTAATTAGGTGCCTGTGGTCTTCCAGCAACCATTTCATTTTTATGCTTTGCTGCTTGTAAACTCAGCTACAGGTGGTCCAAGCATGTGGTCCAGAAACTGTTGAGTCAAAGGTAAAACTGCCTTTCTGATAGTGACTGGAGTCTTTAAGAGATTTTGCTGCTGCTGTTGAAATCTCTCTGGCTTTGTACCACTCGTGAAATGCATTCACAGTAGGTGGTGGCATCAGCCTCCTCCTAGTAAATGCAGATATTTATATTATGCAAAAGGTTTTCTTATTTTGCTGCATTCAGATGGTGGCTGGAGATACCATTCTTGTTAGATAAAAAATTGAGTCTGACTTCAGAGGTGAATTCAAAGAGCAATTTCTACTTAATATATATAGCAGCAAATAGGAACAAAGCTGCTTAAAGATTACTTTAATGATGAATCATTATATGGCTCTCACCAGTCTGAAAAGCAATAAAGTCAAAATGGAGTGCTAGGATTTAATCGCTCAGAAAATGCATGGAAAGGGACCTGTATTGTAGAGAGGGCTTTTCACCACATCAAAGTAAAAATACTTTTGAGGTGCAACAGCATCGAGTGACTTTTCACCCATAGATGAGAGGCAGCTGCTACCTTTCGTGTATTGTTCCAGAAGGTTGTTCTCTTTGGTTGTCAGTTACTCTTACTATTGAAAATGTTTTTAAAATTCTGACTGATTTTTTTCCTCCCTTCCCCCTCCCTGTTTTAGGGCAGATGCTGTTGTATTACCTTTTCCTTTGAATGTTATCAGTGTCACTGCTAATCCTAATCAAATGTTGTAAATTCTCAAAATCAGATTAATTGCAGCCATCAGCCCAATGCAAATGCTGTAATAATTGGTGATCATAAAATGTTCAAGGGACTGTAATTTTACTACAGAGCTGCAATGGCACGTGTCCAAGGATCTCGCTACCTTTGTTCGGATGACATGGATTGCAGTGTGTGCACTTGTGTGTAATGCAGCATGAATAGAAATGATATGTTGCTCAGCTGTTGAGTTGTGCACTCTATCCATAAGTCAACAAACATTAGAGAAATGACGTCACCTCTCCCATCGGTGAAATACTCTCTCCTCGCTATAAATATTGTATGAATCCTATGGTTCCTGCACAGGAGATAGGTGGGCAGATGGAGCTGGGAAGTTGCACACCAAAACTCTGGTTCATTTGTGACCGTTGTGGTAGTGGACCTGGTAGAGCTAGCCTGAACTTGGACTGCACAGAAGCTACCTCAGCTGATTTGATCTCCAGCCAGCATACACACCTCCATCATCGCTTCAGTCCCTTGGGGAGCAGGACAGATATTGTGAGGTTCTGAAAACCGAGTTCCTTTAAATCATATTTTGCTATTGGTCTTTCAAAAAGACTCTAGGTAGCAAATAATTAATTTTAGTTCCAACTCAAGCAGTGGCAAAGTTGATCTTCTCACTCTGTCCCAGCTTAATTTCTCAGGTTGTGACATCAGGGAAGATCTCAGTGGTGGTTATGGATGTAATTACCCATATAGACAAAGGGATTCAACTGACACTGCAAACATTTATGCTGGAGTTGGTTGTTGAGATTTTCCTCACAGCTGAGGGCAAAGGCACTCTGTGGGAGCAATCAACCTTGCTTGTTTTACAAGTCTGAGGTACGAGAAGATGAATCACAGGCTAGAAATGCCCCGTCCCCTCCATTTATGCAGCCAGCCTGCCGAGCTCTTCCCTGAGTTGGGTTGGTGGCAGCACTGGATGGGATGAACCCCACCAGCAGCAGTGGCTGGGTTAAGCCCTAACCTGGCAGACGCTCAGCTCCATCTGAGCCACTCCAGGTTCCTTGGGGAGGTTTGGTGGAAATGAGAAGTGCCAGGCAGGATCTGACCCTTCATTTCTTATTCCGTCTTACGAAACTTGAGCTGCTTTGACTGCTGTGATCAAGTGTGGCTGTGGAGTACGAGCTGCTATTTCCTGCTTTTCTCCCGATAGCAGACACCCCTTACATTTCTGCTCACTGCAGCCTCGCTACCTGATGGTAAATACACTCTTTGACACTGTTAAATAGCAATTAAGCCTTCCAGACACATTCCATGTGTAACAGTGGAACTGAAGTAGGAAGATCTGTCAGTTCAGAGACTGATGCGGTTGGTGCATGCTTGTGTTGGTGGCCTTGTGCAGCTCTCCTGTTCCTGCCCTGTTCCTGCAGAGTTTCCCAGCCTTGCCTGCCTACTTGATTGTACGTAGGCAGTTACTATTGTGGAGGAAAAACTGGTGGTGCGAGATTTGTCCCCTAAAATGTTATTTATTGGGATTTACCCAGCAGGCTTGTTTCAGCCAAAATGTGGAATTAAGTGGCGGTTTTCTTTTTTACGTGCCAAGTCTTGCAACATTTAACCATGAATGCCTAACTATGTTCTTTTTCAGCATAACTTTTGGGAAGCTCTGGGCAGATGTGTATGATTTCATAATAGCTATTGCTTGCAAAGGAGGAAAAAAATCACAGAAGCATATTAATTATCTACAGTTTAATGTATATAGTGGTTTGCAAACAGCTATTGTGAACGTTGTTATCTGAAAGACTAATTTTAACAATTCTAATGGGGACTATTGTAGGTCTATTGAAACTCTCACAGTTATGGTTTAATTTTAATATAGGTCCTATTTGGAAAAGCCTGTATTTTCTGATTTTATGGTACCCAACTTTATGTGCCTGGCTTATGACAGTAAAGCCATAGCTGAATGCTGGAATGAATGTAAATCCATGTGTATCAAAGAGGACTCTTGCCTTAATAACCTACCCATTTTAATTGCTGCTTTCTGTTTTCTAAAATCATATGCAAATATAAAACCCCATGTAAGCATGCAAGTCTGAACAGTGCCATGGAATATGGCAAATGCTGTCTGACACTCGATTGTTGTAAGTGGTTGTTAGGATTGTGTAGTATGACCTCCTGATAACACAGGGTATAGGAAATTGTATCCAGCAATTTCTCCTTGCCTTTCAGAAGCATACTCAGCCTTACTTAAAGAGTACAGATAACTGGGACTCAGATGTGTCCTGAGGGTAGTTGCTTTGGTGAGTGATTATTTCTGATGTTTTAAAAAAATTAAAATTAAAAAAATCTCCAATTGGAGTTTATTTTCTTGCTCCATATGTTGAATCTTCTGCCTTTGTCTCCTTAATTAAGGAGCCTGCTGCTAATAGAAATCATTTCACATGTTGTGGGAAAATCATTGTTCAGCCTCCTTTTTGCAAAAAGATTTTAAGCCCTTTCCACACAATCTGTTTTCAGGCACTTAAATCATATACGTTTCCCTCGTGATTTTTTGGCATCTTCGAACTGTGGATGGGCATTGTGGGACAGCAGAACACTGCAAACACTCTCTCACTGACCCCATATGCAGAAAGAACATCACGTTACTAAACCTGGACAAAATTGCCTCACTTCAAACATCCACGGGTGTCATTAGTTCCGGTGGCTATGGCATGGCCTTAGGCCCCCATGTGCTATTTATGTCATGCCCCCTATGTATACTCTTAAGTCTGTGATTTCAAACCTGCAATTCACCTCTCTGTAAGTGGGATAAGTCATTCAGCATGGCGTTCTTTGATTCTAGACGAGCAGACTTGTGTTTTCCTGCATTAAAATGTCCAATCTTTGGCAGGGCTTAAGAACAGAACGAAGTGGTTTAGCTGCAGCCATCTGAGTCTGGCCACGTTTATCCCTTAGGCCAGTTCTGAGCTGCACTGGGCTGAGAAACTTCTCTGTGTAGGATCATTTAAAAGCATTTCCATTCACTGGTTCCTCATTAAAATTACATCTTGCTAATTATCAGTGATTTTTAGTTTTCTGTAGTAATTTTGTGTAATGACACCATTACAGTATTTGGTGTGTCACCAAGCTGTTTGCAATAGACAAGTCTGCAATGCTAGCACAATAGCTATATCGATTCCCCCAACCTGCTTTATTAAGTGTGCTAAAAGTGGTGTCAGGATTACCCAGCAGTGCTGGGCATCCCAACCCATGCAGATACAGAGTTCCCTGAGGCTGCAGCCATCCCTGCTGCTTTCTGCTTCCTGATGGCCATTGGATGATGTTTTCCAGAAGACTTAGCAGATTGCTGTTGAGGTATTCATAAAATCACCCTAGACAAAGATAAAGCAAATTACATATTTTGTTTGAGCACCGTTCCATTTCCCCATGCTTCTTGCCAGCATTGGGTTTCCTGCTGGCACTTGAGTAATGAAAGGAAAGTAATGAAATTATGAATTTTGTTGTCCAGCAATTCCTTTGTGATTTGGATCTGGGGCTCGTGTCAAGCCCATAGCTGCCTGGATAACTATCCCGACTGCCTACAGTTGCTGGACTGATGTATTCCTTTGGGGTCCATCATAAACTCTAAGCTCCTCAGCTGGCATTGCTGGCCTCTGGCTCTTTTTCCTGGCTTGGTCGTTTTCCATTGCTTCTTCCATGAGCTACAAGGTGTGATCCAAAAGTAGTGCCTCCTATTTTATGATGTTGGTCCACAACATCAGAGGTGGATGTTGGTGGGATGGCAGCAGAGGGTGAACCTTCACCAATATACCGTTCCATGTTGTTGCCGTGTGACAGGTGGCAGCAGAGGGGCACTCTGACACAGTGACATCTGACCTGGAAGTGCACATGAAACAAAGGGGTGGAATTGAATTCCTCCATGTGGGAAAAAGTGGCAGCCACAGGCCTCCATCAACACTGAATGCTTATGGAGATCAAACGGTGGGTGTGAGCACAGTGAGGGGTGGTGGTGCATTCCAGCAGTGGTGACGGTGACAGTGGGGCATCTCCATTGGCACAGATTTTTATGAGCATGGCATGCAGCTCTTGTTCATGACTGGTGAAAATGCAGAGCTAATGATGGTGGCTATAGTTGATGAGTTGTGTTTTGTAGCTGAGGATTTGCTCCTTCAAACAGTTTTGCACTCCTTGAGGCATTACTTTCCGAGCAACCGATCTACTTCCAGTAGGAAAAGGAAGTAAAACCTTTCCATCTCCAATCACTATGAATGATTTGCACATCTTTTCCTGCTTTTTTGTGTGCTCTGTGTTCACTTTTTCTTTCTTACTTTTTTAGCACCCCTTGTCCTTATCTTTGGGTCTCGGTATGACTCCACCTGAATTATTTTTTTCCCCTCTTTTCACCATCTTTTTTTCCCCTTGTACAGCCCATTTATTTCTTTGACATAACAATTACTGACAGCCTGGTGTCCTGTCTCCAACAGTGGCAAATAGCAGATGCTTAGAGGAGAATATAAGAAACAGGGTGAGCATATAATAACCCTAATAAATCCTGCCAGCAGTGATCAGTATCACGTATGCCTGACTGTGTTGTGAATGTGTTTATACACAGCCCGGTGGGGGACAGAATGCCTAAAACCATGTGGGCGAGAAAAGGATAATTTTACAAGGTGGCAAATTTTCTTGCATAGCCACTGCCCTCTCCTTGCTTTGCTTTGCACAGAAAGCTCCGGCAGTGCCGTGCTCGTTTCTCAGCAGATCGTCTGCAGGGCTCTTTGCACCTGATTGAATAGTCTGTGTTTCTTTTCCTGGGAGGTTTGTTGGGGTGAGGATTGCAGTGTGACATGATAAAGGGTGAAGTCCTTGCGTTTGGCTATGAGCCTTTATGCGATGGCACTGTCTGACAGATCTGTCCAGCTTTCAGCCCTCACTGGCTGTGACACAGGCAGGTGTAGCTGGAAGTGTGATATTGAGAGGTTTCAGAGGAAAATTCATGGCCACATAGGGGAGGGAGAGACACAAACAATATCCCCCTGCTTATGGGGAGGTTACAGGTGTCTGCTATGCCTGCCCCACGGGCAGGTGACTGAGCACCACTGTAACCCCTAGGGAAAAGAGGCCAGGTGTGTGCCCTCACTGTTAGAGAAGATGGTGCCTTGCAGGTGCCACTTGGGAGTCCATCAGTTGCTGGCTGAGTTGCACTAAAGCAAGAAAAAGTGTAGTAACAGTACTAGGATGTTTCCTTAATGATGTTTTCTAGACTATAAATGGGAAAGACCTTTGTTTTCTTTTGTGAGGTTACCACATCTTATTATTTTTTCTTTTACTCTTTGGTTGCCATTGGACTACTGGGATAGTGCAGTGTAGCAACCTGCTTAGTCTTACTACTTTGTCAGTGTAACGATGTGATGATAAATATTAACACCGCATTGTTGCTGTATATATATACACACACATTATATACATATTTCCGGCAAATAAAGAGGCGGAGGATAAGTAGATGTAATAAAATACAAAGGATATTAAAATCTCTTGCACTCTTCTAGTTTAAAAACAAACCAACCTCTATCCATAAACAGCATTTTTGCTCAGCAAGGCAGGGGAAGTATATGAGGAAAAATAACTGAGGTAGAGATGGATTTCAAGTGCCCTGTAGTCCATGGGTGCCTTCTGTTGAACTGATGGATTTCATGTTGACCTATGGGAAACATTTCAATAAATCTTTTAATACTAAAGAGACAGATGCATATGAAGAACCTTCTCAGCAACCAACTCCTAATCTATGTTCCCTGGAAAATTCACTCTCTATCTGCACACCTCAGTCTTGCCCACCGTGCTCAACCTAGTGGGCAGTTTGGGTGTGTGAAAGGCAAGAAAGTGCCCTGATTGGGTTAATGCCAGGAACTGAGCCTGTGATTGCTGATAGCTGCTTCACTGCAGGTGGGAGCACAGCTCTGCACACAGAGGAAGGCCATGAGCATCAGCCAGGATGTGGGCTTTGCTCAGGTGTAATGTTGTGATATACTGGAGTAGCCAAGGTAGGAGGATGTGGATATTTGAGGTGGTGGGGAAGGATTTTTCTCTCTACATGGTTACTTTCAAGTTCGTTCTTGATTTCCAGACTACTTGTTCCCTGAAAACTTCTCCAGCCTTTATTTAAATCCAAAATAAGGTCTGAACTTCTGAAGCAAGTAGAAAAATGTATTTGTATTTATTAGGTTTTAAGTTGCATTTGAAAAGTATCTCCATTAGCAAGTCAAATGTGTTACCCAAGGCACGGATCAGAAGACAGGTGTTGCATGTGTTAGACCTCTAATTACCAGTTCTTCATCTGTGTGCTTTCACTGTTACCATCAGTACTCCAGCAGCCAACACACCACAGTTTGATTTCACCTCAGCAGGTGGTCAGATCTACTGATAGATGGGTTTTACTGGAGTCGTGTTTTCTTCACATGGTATGTTTTCTTATTGTGGTTGTTTGCCATCTGCAAAATTTTTGTAGAAGTCCTTGGATCTTTCTTAGGATAATATATAAAAGACTAATGGGAAGAAAGGCACTTGTGTTGACATGACGGACCTTCAGTACCTGGCTCTTCTCTGTTCAGCTTCACCAGTAAGGATAAGGGTCGTTCCCTTAAAATAGGTGACTCCACAAATCCCTACAGCTCTAACCACTCCAGTGCATACCATGTGATTGTTGAATAGAATTGGACACTATTGTTCCTGTCTAATTTTTTCTCTACTCCCAGAAGGTATGGGAGCCTGTAGAGAGCTCTGCCAGATGATCCTGGCAGTGGCTTTAGAGGGTGCTCAGGAGAAGAGGCTGAAGTGCTCAGTGAGCCTTTCCCAGACGGAAGTTTCCAACTTTGTGGAAAGTTGTGCGTGCCAGAGCTCAGGAGGGTGTGAATATGTAGACTAACTTATGTGCCTTTCTGCCCTGGATTTATAATTTCTTTGATGCTAAAGCAAACTGTATCTAGAGACTCAGGGTAGAAATATGCCTACTGATATATGTTTTAGATCTGTACAAATCATCCCTAAGCACAGGACACTATTCGTTTAGCTAGTGACAGTGTTATTTAGGGGTGATACGAAGTAGTCACAAAGTAATAAGGACCGTCTGAGAAGAAAATGTGCTAAAGCTCTTAGGTGTAATGCTAATTTAAGTAAAATATGTGCTCTATTTAGGCTATGGAATATTTCTTTTAGAAGTCTTAGTAATATTCAAGCCTTAGATGCTTAAAAGTTGGTTTCCATCAAAATGAAGATGCTATGATGGCCTAAGAGCATTTAGGCTCATTTTCAGTTTGGCTTGATTCATTCTGTTCCTAAAATAATATTTTATGAGTATCTCAGCTGTAGGGACACCTGTGCCTACCTCATGTATTTAAATGCAGTCCAGTGGTGTCTTCCCCTTGCCATGATAGAAAGCAGAGGGAGCTAACTGCTCATGCTGCCAAGGCAGGTCATGTTTCAGGTTGGGCTGATGAGCAAGGACATCGGTGTGAAGCAGATATTGCTCTAATCAGTTGTTAATACTGATGTGGTGCGTAGAAAGGAATGTAACTCTCTCTAAGAGCTGAATAAAAATAAATGTCACAAACAGAAATCTCCTAACGTCATATTAAACCAAATCATAAATATGCCAAAAGGTAATAGAAAACCATTCTAACTGTATGCGTGTAGTTATTGCTTCTACTTTTTATTTCTCTAAAGGTTTTTCACTGTTTGTGTGAACGTTAGATTGTAAAACCCTTTTCTGGAATGATATCCTTGTGC
Source organism: Penelope pileata (assembly GCA_013396635.1). Classification (NCBI taxonomy): domain Eukaryota; kingdom Metazoa; phylum Chordata; class Aves; order Galliformes; family Cracidae; genus Penelope; species Penelope pileata. Next base: position 230,836 of record WBMW01005039.1, on the reverse strand, counting down.
TCCTTGCAAATGTGGTTTGGTTAGCTTGGAGTTATTGCTACCATCTGAGCGTGCAGTTGCTTTCTAGTCATGATGCAAATATTGGAAAAAATAAGTCTTAGCGACTTTAAGTGCCCCTTTATATGTTTTGAAAGATAAGGTGCATTTTTTTTGGTAATGTTTTAACTATTGGAATGTGAATTAGAGCGTAGCAGTAACGATGAAAGATTGCTCTCTTTATTGGCAATATGGGCCCATGTGAATGCTGGATGAAGTCCTGTTTTCAGTCTGAGAAGCAGTATTCTTCCAAGGTGAGATGAAATGTTTTAGTTTGTATTGAGCCCTGAAAGAAATAGATGCCATTAACTAGAGATTTAAACTTTGTCCCTGGCTGCTGCTGGCTGTAGTTTTTATGATGATTCTCTTTTTTATTTCTCCAACCTCTGTTATATTGTTTGTGTTGATTTAGCCTGCCAAAGTGGGCTGGAGAAGCCTTTCTCATCTTGGACTTCCAATTAATTTTCCAAAGTGTTGCCTTGTATAAAGGTACATTTTTTTTTCCCTGTCTCTTTCAGCTGTGTCATGGCAAATGCTGTGTCTTCCTGCACTACAGCAACAAGTCTTTCCATGCATTGGGGAAGAGCAGATGTGGATGCTGTGCTAATAATGTTATCTTGGGAGAAGGCACAGCCAGGAGAGCAAATTTCCTTCCCCCCTCCTGAAGCAGCAAGCTCTGTGTACACATGGGGGTCTCATTGCTTTCTAAGCTGCATGGGCTCACACAGCTCCCCTTCTCTCTCTCTCTCTCTCTCTTTCTCTCCCTACCTCTCAGGAAACACAATTTCAAAGGTTACAGTTTTGCTAATGAATGTCTTAGGGGTGTGAGATACCTTGCAGTGACTGTTTTGGTGTTCTACCATGCCAGGTGTCCAGTAAAAGTGAACGGTGATGTGCATGGCAGATGTTCTATGGTTGAACCAGGGATTAAGACACCTGGGCAGGGCCAGACTGAGAGGAGTTCTTGTTGTTTCATAACTGGAACCACATATCTTGGATTTCTCTTAACCTGACTTTTTTTAAAACTCCATCCGTACTTCAGGATGTAGTTGCTATAGTAGACTGCTTAGCACCACCACTTCTTCAGTGGATGTAAGGATTTTAACTGCATGAGTTTTTTAAATTCTGAGATGCAGCTCTTCAGTACTTACAGGTGTATTCACTTCTTCATATCGCTTCTTGCAACATGTTGGAAAAAATTCATACTTTACAGTTGAGTCCAAAGCTCATCATGTTGATGTTTAACTGTTGCACAGTGGTAAAGAGCAGAGTAAACTGATTGTGCTGATCTCAGTTATTGCTTTTACAACGCTGACATATTGGAGGAGAAAAGAGATCTTGTTTTATGCCATGCAGCCAAGCTAACTATGCTCTGTGTGGCAGGTCCCTGCATTTCCTTTGAGTCTGTTGCCAGTCAGCTCAGGTTGCAGGTGAGCATATGCCTTGCTGATGAACCTGCCTGGTCAGTACAGCCAACAAGGTCAACCGCAAACAACTCTTGGCTCTAACACTGGCTTAAGCAAAATGGTGTGATGTAGAAGGGTGAGGTGAGATCTGAGCTGGTATCTGTCTGTTTCAGAAATGTGTTATCTGTTTAATATTCATGGATGCCACTTTTCTGAGCACCTGTTGTGAGGGATGAAGCTTGCAAAAGTGACCAGACGTAGCTGTAAGACAAATATCAAAGTTTTTGTGTGATGCTTTCCAGTGTGGCTCCAATCTGCTGCCCAAAGCATCTCCTTTTAAGGCTTTACAAGGTTTGTCATGTAGCTCTGATGTTCTGTTTGTCGCTTGGCTATTAGCTGTGGCTGAAGGAAGAACTAAATCCAGGATCCAAATTAAAGATTGTGATATATCAGTGATAATTTAACGAGCAGACAACAACAAAAAACCCCACCCTGTTCTACATTCTAAATAATGTCACCCTACACCTGCATTCATGTTTTTTTTGTGTAGTCTGTGTCCTAGTTTGTGGATTCCAGACCTAGAAGATAACTGTGATCAGAGGAGAACTATCAGCCACATCGCTGCCCCCAGCAATGAAGGATTCACATCCCTCTATGGATTTTGCAAATGGATTTACAATGTTCTTACATTGACGTTGAAGATGGTATCTCCCAGAGACAAGCAAAAAGCTAACTGCAAACACTTTGTGAATAATAACTACAGAGCTGTATTCATCTCTGATTTTTGTTTTGAGATTTCTGGGACAAAACTGCACACTGAGATGGAATTTGCTATTTCATTATGTGTTACTCAGGGAGTTCTTTTTGCTTCTGGGTGATTGAGGTAAAGTGAGAAAATACTTAAATCGAACACTGAAATTCCCAGTAGTGTGAGATGTGCCCCAAGGGGCTGGATGTGTGTTGTAATGGCAGCAGTCTCTTTGAAGATGGGTAGCAGAGGGGTCAAGTTTGAAAATCTTGGTGTAATGTTACAAGATAGTTCAGTCAGGATGATGAACTGTTTTTGGTTGCAGAGAAAAGACTAAGGCTTTTTTAGGTGATAGGAAAGGGTAGCTCCTTTTGGACAAGAGACCTTACTTTCTCCATTTTGTTGTACAAATGTAGATGTTGATTCCTGAAGAGGTGAAAATCCATGGACTACTACCTGGAATTGTTGCTTCTGTCTTTTAAAATAGCAATTCCTGGTGTGCTGTTTAGAAATTCATTGCCATGGTAGTGATGGTGTGTATGCAATTCTGAAAATGTGCTACATTTTCAATGAGCTCTGAGGCAAAATTATCTATTAACAGTTCTCTGGTTATCAGAAAAGCTTTCAAGAGTGTTCAATATTTACAGATTCTCTAATCTTTTTCCTGGATACTGGGGCAGTTACTGTTCATAGCTGAGCTCTGTGAAGGGCTGATTATTTTGGTTGATATGGCTCTTCATTTCTGTGAAGATAGTCACAGAATATAACATCTCCAGATGAAACATTTTCCCAAGTTAGTGACTTTTATGTGGATGGTGATTGCAGGCAAGTAAAGGAGGATATTAAGAAGGGAAATTGTATGCAGATTTAGTGAATAAAAACTATATAGTATTTATGTTGCAGCTACATGCTGTTAAAAGCCCTTGAACATACGCAATAGCGTCGTTCTGAATGCTGATCACTGCAGGTGAAGTGGTTGGGATGGACCATGAGTTCCCAGCTACTGAAGAGCTGCTTGGTCCAAGACGTGGAATCCATCAGAACGGGTATCTTGCTGCTCAAGTTCACACTGTATGATTTTATTAACCGTGCTGAATCAATGTGTGAAATCCAAAGGGTGTGCAGTGTCTTATCCAGAAAGGTCTCTGGTAGCTGTGAAACCTGTGTCACCAATCAATAGGGGTTACACCCTCAGGAGCCACAGTCTCCTAAGTGCCATGCAAAGAGGAGGAAGGAAAGGGAGGGACTGATGTCAGTGCAGGAGCTTCTTAGGTTTGTGGCTGAATACCTGCCAGAGCTGAATAGAGAAATCTGTCTCAATGAAAATACCCCTCCAAACAGCTCTGTCCTGAGCTATCCTAAATTCACAATAGAGAAAACTTCGCTTTCTGTCTTCTGATAGCACTCAGTGGAACACACAACTGTGGGAAAGAAGAGGCTCTGAATACTACATTCTGAATATGCTGATTTTTTTTTTTTAAGAGGAGATTCTGTTTATAATAAGACAATTTAATTCTCTGTTTTATGGGTGGCATCTAAACAAAAATTACTAGAAGGTGTTTCTCATAATGTTGACAATTCTTTTATAACACTTATTTATAGGCCTTTCATGGCTGTGACACAGATGTATGTACAGAAATAGTACATATTTATAAACTAAGTCTACAGTTGAAGGCAAATAAGCAGGTCTTGCCTTTAGTAGGATATTTTCCTGTTATAAGAACTCTGTTTTTAAATAGTGTGGATAATGGTGTCTTTGCTATCTGAGGAGCGTATGGGTATGACTCACAGTGTCATAAATACTACTGCTATTACAGTGAGCATCCAAGTGAAATTACACAAAATTATATATTTGCCAGGGTTCTTTTCTCTAACAGCCAAACTTCAAAATAGAAAGCATTATTATGCATTTTTATGCCTTTGAACTGCTGAACGTTCTTGGTGGCCCACTAGACAGCTTAATAGGGCTCCTGAACATCACCAATAATTCACACGTCTCTTAAACAAGCATGTGGTGTTTGCTCAGTGATGTTTGGACCATATGATATTGTGAGCTGCTCTAGGATGTTCAGGGCCATCTGAGATCCAACCTGTTGGTGTTGGCTCTTGAACTTATCAAGACACAAGGAAGGCTTGTGCATTTTAACCCCATATGGGTTCTTTTCCTGAATGAGAGACGATTGTTATCCAAAGATGCAGAGAACTTTGTTCCGTGTGGTTCTGTGGTAGGAAGGGTGAGTTCATGACCAGGACATGGTATTCGGCACTGGTTGGACCAGACATGGGAAATGGGTGATCTGGACTGAAGAGGTATGGAGAACACATAGCCCAGGCTAGGCTATGGTTCAGCTAGCATTCGTGGTATGTCTTTTGAATTTATTTTTCAGCACTGTGACATTTCTTGTTATGCTAAATACTGTGTTGAGGTAGATTTTTAGAATCAAAGGGGATGAGAGAGGCAAAAGGGTGAGAACAAGGGAAGGCTGTTCCCCAGGGCCTGTCCTCTTGACATGCCTCAGACAGTTCTTCTGGCAACATTTGCCTTCTTTGATCTCACTTAACACTGGAGAACTAAGACATACAAACGTTGAATGATATGGCTAGGATAAACATCTTGGCAGAGCTGAGAAATGACTGCAGGTTTCTTGTACAGCCGTCCAGTATTTTCCTGCAAAAATCATCATATACCACATCTGAGCTGTGCCCACGTGTCTCTACAAATAGGGTAAGAAGTTGCAAAGAGCTCAGAAATTAAGGGTGTGATGTCTTGAACAGGTATTTCTGACAACTGTTAACACAATGCTATTTTTGAATATGAATCTGTTGAACAAAAGCAGTAACCGGGCAGACAAAAGAAAATGGTCCGTATAGCCATTCCCATCAGAGCTTTGCTGTAGCTGGAATCAGCCCACAGTGAAGACCTTCTACTCTTTTCCTACTTTAAGTTATTGTTCTTTATCAGGTTTCTAAGGAAGCTCCCGTGCTGATTTCCTGGGGGCTGCATTTGCTATCAGGACAACAGCCAGATGGGCCCATCTTTGTTTGGGATGCAGAACTGTGTGAAGAACTCCATGGCCAGACAGCTTTCAGGAGTCGAGCTTCAGTCCCCAGGCAACTGCACTCGATGCTGGTTTCAAAGTAGCTGTTTTGCAGCTGGCTTAAGGACTGGTAATGCAGCAAAGTGTTGAACCCCACAGGGGATGTCTGTGTTCATTGAACTGTGGGGAACAGCAGGAGTTGGTGCTGCTCTGTCCCTTTTGCTTAGGGCCAGGGGAGAAACAATTTCAACAGTGCTGGTGCTGTGATCCTTATGCCTAAGGCACGGATTTTCTAGCAAAAATGTGCTGGAGCTCCCATTTTTCCACCCAGACTACAATGAGGTTATTTCTAACAAAGTGCAACCCGTTACAGCTCATTCTGGAAATAGTTTTCAGGAGGTGGGCATTTTTGAGAAAAGAAAAAAGAGGTTTTCTCTTGTTTTTGTTGTAATGATGGCATGAAGACGTCAATATTTCTCTTAAATGGTGCATTTCAGTTATCTTTTTCCTCTGGCTAGCTGGGGTGTTTGGGCTGAGATGAGAATTCTGGCTCTGTGGTGAAACAGCAAGCGATAAAGTGGCTGACTGTGATTACCAGCCATAATGTGCTTGTGCCTCAGAGTGGTGGATGGAAAGGAAAGGCCAGCTGTTCCATACCAAGGGTTACCATGCTTGCTTGTCTGGGACATGCAGCCTGAGCAAAGTTTCTCATTAAGTTATCAGTAGGGCATCTGAAATCACAGCTCACGTACCACCCAGGACAGTGTTCCTCCTGCAAAAGTTGGAAATGCTAGTACTTGAATCTACATATCAAAGCTTGCTTCCTGTTTCATTTCCAAACCATTAGAATCTGACATTAAAGGCCAGTGAGTCCCTGCTGACGGTGGTGGAGCTTTGAGCGATGCTGCCTCTGTTCCCTACTACGTGTCTGGAGCTGCTGCTTATGCAGCAGTACGGGCTGTGTTGCTGTTGCCCAAACTGCTAATCACCAATAAAGTAGATCTGAAATGTGTCAGAACGATATCTTTTCATAAAGATTCATTTTATCCCTATTTTTTTGTCCCTATTTTTCTATCTTATTGCAGTGACAAGTGCTGGAATCCCTCCAGACTGTCAGCGGGCTACAGCCTGGGACCCTCTCTTCAAATTTGCATTCTGCTNCCCCCCCCCCCCCCCCAACCTAATTCAAATTATATGATTGCCAGGTGCATAAACAGTGCTGTCATTAAAGAGTGTTCTCAGCCCAAGCAGATGCCTGTTTTGTGCCCTGCCAGGCTGCAATGTGGCAGCAGGAGAGGTTGTGTGGCCACAACAACTTCTTAGGAACGTAGAAGGCTTTGGAGGAGCTAATGAGGCCGAATACTGCACCCCTGAACAGGAGATTCCTGTGGCTGGTGTGCTTTAAGGTTGCCATGTCCATAACAATTAAGTCCATAGGAAAGGTGGAGTATTTTGCCATGATCAAAAATTATGTGCTTCATTTACAGGTAAAAACCTGTCTGTGAAGCTGATATT